>JAQFVV010014308.1:0-41697 GCA_028023455.1 Epiperipatus broadwayi
AATAGCTTTGAATTCAAAATTAAATTGAATAAACAAGTAGACCCGGAGAATATCCCCACACCCATAACCGATGAAGAAGCTACACTATATATTTACGTCAGAGGGCTTAAGCCAGGTTGCTTCCGTTGTGGAAGAAGAGGACATATTGCAACGGAATGCAATGAACAAACACAGCAAAATAAAAACAATACATCAAAAAACTCAGGAAACGTTACAGAAAGCGAAGACACAAATAACCAACTAGACGAGTTAAACTACCCTACTCTACAAAGCCACCCAGGAAAACAACATATCTAATAGAAATGAAAGAATTAGCAATCCAGTAAACACTATAACAACAAGAGAAATTAAAACAGATAAGGAAAATCAAAGCAGTGAAAACCCGCCCAATTTAAATAGAATGGAGGAAAAAGAAAACGAGAACCTACTAAAAGAGTTTAAAGGAAAAACGAATGAAAATGATGAGCAATCAGAAAGCATAATAATAAATAAAACGACCACAGAAATCATGGATAAAATAACACAGTACTATCCAATGCTAGAAAGCACATCAATTGAAAGCAGGAAGAAAACACATAAAACAAAAAAAACAAGAGAAATTAAGAAAATTAAAATGAACAAGGAAGAAGATAATCAGATTAATTTAACAGAAGAAACCACAGCAGAAGAGATGGAAATAGAACTAACCACACCAGAAGCAAAAAAATTAAAAAAATCACCACACTATAACACACGTATCCAAACACAAACAGAATCACCACAGGAAAAAAACATGCAAACAAAAACGGCAGAATAAACCATGATCCAATTTAAATCTCCCTCGCAATATAAGTTAAACTCAATGAAAATTAAGATCGGCGCAATAAATGTTCGGGGATTAAACTCGAAGAAAAAAATACAAGAAATCAATTACTGGATACAACAACTCCAACCTACCATTTTAGGACTTGTAGAAACGAAAATCTACAACGGATCGCAAATAAATCCAGCACAACTTATGAATAAAATGGGTTTTTGCGCATGCTCTAGAGACACACTAACGCCCTCAGGTGGAACAGGAATTTTTATTAGCCAAAGAAGTCCCTTTACAACGTTTAAAATAATATACATAGACGCGAATCTATTAATAACCACATTCAATAATAAAAACTTCTCAATAAATATTATATTTGTATATATACCACCAGGACCAACTGTAATTAACAGAATAATAACAACAATTAACTCAATCCTCTCAAACAATCCCTACCCAACTATTCTTACGGGAGATTTCAACATAAGTTATAAGAAATTTATTACGAAATGGATACACCAGTTAACATTTCCACTCATGAGTGCAGAAGATTTTCTACCACCTAACTCTATATCTTTTTATAACAATAGACACGGAACTTTAATAGATCTAATGTTTTATTCCCCAATGCTGCACCATTCAATAGAAATAGCTCTTTCCCCAACCCCTTTTTCAGACCATGCAGCGCAGATAATAACGCTAAACATAAACACACACCGCAGCGCAATAATTAATTTGCAAAAAACGATCAGGATTCTACTACCAGACAATACTACGGAGTCATTTTTTTCAAGATCAGAAATTTATATAATGATAAATAAAATAAATCACTTGAATTAGACCCGATATCCAGATATATAGCTTACACTAACATGCTTTCATTTAATATAAACCATATCACACAAAAATCAATCCCTCCCTCCAGGCTAATTACATTAGCAGATGAAATATACAAAAGAATCAGTCTGGCTAAACCGGTTCAACATAATCAAACAAACATAATTAAACTCACCCAGCTCTATAAACAGACTTGCAATAAATTAAAACAATATCTAAGCATAAAAAAGAAAAAAATTTGCCTAGCACAGCCACACACATGGACACGCGGATATATTAGGTGGGCTTTGGGGTACCCATCCATAAATAAAGTTCCCATGGCGCTGGAATCGGAAAATAAGATTACAGCAGGATTTAACATGATTGCACCTATATATAACTATTTCAAAACAAAGCTAACTAAGCATGCACAATTCACACCCAAAGAAGATTATTTTGGAACAACTGAAGATGAGATGCCATTTAAAATCGAGGATTTTAAGGTAGTGTTAGAATCAATCCCACCCACATGTCATCCAGGACCTCCAGGCATTCCACAGTTTGTACTTGCACATCTTAGCCAAATTACAAATACATACCTGTGTCAATTGGCAAATCAAATATCACAAAAAATTTATAGCATACAGGGATTATACAAGATATCAATGGTACCATTTATGAAAAAACAAGAACCTATTACCAAGATCACCAACTTAAGACCTATCTCAATGGAGCCTTTAGGAATTAAACTGCTAGAAAAAGTAATAAAGGTGAAAATTGAACCATTTATACTGACAAAAATATCACAACATCAGTATGCAAAGAAAGGCTCATCCACAGGTCAGGCAGCACTAATCTTTAAAACTATAATTAACTCAGTAATTAAGAAGAAGAAATATGCTCCAATTGCAGTACAACTAGATTTTGAAAGTGCTTTCGACTCGGTACCAATAAAAATCTTACTAAACCAACTAAAGGAAACACAAATACCACGATCAATATTATATGCAATAGCCAACCTACTTTTAAACAGAGAAGTACATATCACACTTAATGGAAGAACATCATCATCATTCTATCCCACTCAATCAATACCACAAGGGTCACCACTGAGTACACTACTGTTCACATTCTACATAAACCCCTTATTGGAAGAAATTGAAAAAAAATACAGGGAGTGTTAATACCAAATACAAAAAGATACATTCCTTGTATAGCTTATATGGACGATATCACAATATTCTTAGCATCAAAAAAGCAACTACACGCACTACAAAACATCATAGAAGAATATACAAAAAAATTCAAACTTAAAATCAATATCAATAAGTCAGCTGCTTGGACAATTTTTACAGGGAAAGTAAACAAACAAATTTATCAAGGAAAGCCCAGCAGTTTTCTAGGTTTTCCATTTTATCTGGGAATGAATCAAATGAGAACAACAATACAAAACAAACTCAAAGTGGATGCAGAAAGAATCACAGAATCATTATCCAGATCATATCTATCAATATACGCAAAAATATCATTATTCAATCAACTCATAATGTCAAAAATAAGCTACTATTTACCAATAATTAGTTTCACAAAACCATTTATAGCCTCAATTAATTCATTTTGTAGCAAACTACTATGGAACAGGAAAGTAGTTGCCATTTCAATAAAGCAACTCAACCAACCAACAAAATGGAATGGTCTGGGACTTCACTCAATATCAGTGTTTCAGACACAAAAAACAATAAATCTGCTAATAGCCATAGTCAAAAGATTTCCAGATATTGAACCAATACTGGAGATCATACCCACAGATCGTCCACCACCTACAAACAATTATATCTTTACGTTGCTTGAAAGCATTGAGAGCATCAAAAACAAAGTAACGCTGAAAAGTCCAATAAAATATACTTATTGGCAAATACATGATTTCCTAACACAAAAACAATCTGAGAATAACCAAATATCTGTATTGGGAATTGATAACAGCCAATTACTTAAAAAATTTAGGAAATGGTACCTGGAACCAAAATTTTACGATTTCATAATTAAAGTCAATTTGAAAGCACTACCTACAAGTCATTTTATTAGATACAGAAGATTCTATATAAATATAGATCCCTTGTGTATGCTGTGTCACAGGGATGAGGAAACACAGGACCATTTCATACATAATTGTTCAGGACTTGAAAAAGTAAGACAGATGATGGTTGGCGGATATAGGAAAAATGGAACAACAATAGATGAGATTCTACAAACATTCAAAAATAATGGAATACCCACCATTAGGGCAGCCACTTTCAGCCTATATGCATTCTGGTGTACCAGATGCACTTTTACACTGGGCAACAACACAAGAAGGCACCCTAACACCTATAAGAACAAATTGCAAAAAATAAAAGAAAGAGACAGTATCATTGCACCACCTGATATCTTTGCAGCAACATGGTCTCTTTTTAAAATTCAGGCCACTTTATAATAAAGGATATAATAGAAAAGGACAGAGGCAAACATGAAATTCAGTGTTGCAAGAACATGGAAAAATTACTGAAACCATGATCATTGATTTATATTGTACATAAACTTGGACAATAAATATTTCATAAAGTGTTGAAAAATCTAAAACATTGTGAAAGCCACTATCTAAGTTCTAAAAAGACAATTTTTAAGTGCAAAGAGACTCTAATCAAACATACAGACTGTAATGTAATAACTGTGTAAACCTATGTATAACACTATGTTGAATCAACAACCAATGTAACCACTTGTTTTTGAATAAAGTTACCTTTAAAACATAATAATAATAATAATAATAATAATAATAATAATAATAATAATAATAATAATAATAATAATAATAATAATAATAATAATAATAATAATAATAATAATAATAATAATAATAATAATAATAATAATAATAATAATAATAATAATAATAATAATAATAATAATAATAATAATAATAATAATAATAATAATAATAATAATAATAATAATAATAATAATAATAATAATAATAATAATAATAATAATAATAATAATAATAATAATAATAATAATAATAATAATAATAATAATAATAATAATAATAATAATAATAATAATAATAATAATAATAATAATAATAATAATAATAATAATAATAATAATAATAATAATAATAATAATAATAATAATAATAATAATAATAATAATAATAATAATAATAATAATAATAATAATAATAATAATAATAATAATAATAATAATAATAATAATAATAATAATAATAATAATAATAATAATAATAATAATAATAATAATAATAATAATAATAATAATAATAATAATAATAATAATAATAATAATAATAATAATAATAATAATAATAATAATAATAATAATAATAATAATAATAATAATAATAATAATAATAATAATAATAATAATAATAATAATAATAATAATAATAATAATAATAATTGCTATTTTTAATTTTTTTTTTTTTTAAATATTTATTTATTTTTAAAATCAATCAAAGATGGCAAATTTTATTTATTTTATGGAGGAATGGAAGGCTGTTATTGTTTTTTTAGGATGCAAAACCATAACCCCATTTCTGGATATTGTCTTACTATATTTAGAAGTACTGATTTGCACACACACACATCTATAAAATTGTTCTGGATATATAAGTATAAATTTAATGGATTTTGAAAAAATATATTCGAAGATATGAATATAATCTTACCATCTAATGCCACTAATTATACAAGTTTACAACAGATGGCTATAGTGAATTTGTATTCCTAAGGCAGATTTAAAATAGGCACATAAAATATTGTGATACTTTGTTTTGAAATGAATCATAAAGATGAAATATGTGGACAATATAAGAAAACATTTCAAATTATCAAAATTAATTACAAATCATTTTAATAATAAGCAATTGAAAGAAATTGTTAATCTTAATATTAAAATATAAATTCAAATCAGGTTGTAAATGAAGAACAGTTATTCAATATATAGAGCTAAAAACATATAATAATATTTATAAAGTAATAAAGTTTAAATGTACATACCCTAATAATTTATGAATCACACCTTTTACAGTCATTTTAACAAATCTGCTAAACTAATCGAGTAGTGTTGTTATAAAAAAGTGTTTTTGCCAGTTTTAAACATAATTCTAGAAAGTCTGGCCTTTAAATTATGATTTCTGCAAATAAAATAAAATATCCATGATGGCTTGCATGATATAGTAAAGTATCATAAGAAATGTGATCTTATAGATTCAATCCTTGGTGAAAGTCACATAATCTTACTTTTATTATACAAACATTTATCTTACAGGTCAAATCTATATATGCAATATCAGAATTTCTATACTTTGCATCAACATTTAATTAGTTGGCAGGTATAATCAATGGTAACAAACTGGTAATGCAGGCAACACCTTGAGATGCCTATAAATGAATGTTGCAATTTATTAAACATATTCAAACCCAGATAAACATATACAAAAAAAACATAGCATGAATAAAATGAAAAATAACATTGCAATCTGTAATAGAAAAAATTCTATAGTTCATGTATACATGTGATATTCAAATATGGAGTATGTTTAACACATTTAAATATTTTAATGATTTAAGTATTTAGAAGGAAGGTTGCTGTAATATATTTATATTAAAATTTTCATTTCATACATAAATTAGGTACATAATGTAGATTATGATGTAACATCTTAATCCTTATTAATCCCAATCAAATAGAATTGGAAACAGATACCATATTGATTTAGTTTGTTGCTGAATCTCTGTAAATGCATAAATGAAGAATCTACATGGGCTGTTTAAAGTAATGGTGAATGGTGTAGTTTGAAAAAGTTGCTTATAATTGAAAATAAGCAATGAGAATAAAGTGCAAACATCACATGATCACCATTCTTTATATTTACACAAGCTGCTTACACAGAGGCAAAACTGCCCATACAGTAGCACCACTCAGTGCAAGACAGAATAATCAATGGATTCAGGAATTTTTTGCATAAAATCCCCATCTAGTGCCTACTCATCCAATATCCCCAGACTAGTTTCTACTCATGGCTTCCATCAATGAGAAGCTTTGGATCTGAGAGCACTGCATCTAGATCTTAGGATCTAATGCTGCTGGAGGGTTGCATTAAATCCTAAGAACTAGGTGCAGTGGCTCTCAGATCCAAGGCTCCTCACTAATAAAAGCCACAAGCTAGCAGCTAGTCTGGTGATTTTAAATGAGTAGGCACTAGATAGGGATTTTATGCAAAAACCTTCCTGAATCCATTGATTACTCTGACTTGCACTGAGTGGTGCTATTGGATGGAGAGTTTTGTCTATGTGATAATAAAGTGGGTAGAAAAATTTAGAAGATTTTGAATTCTTGATTATAACAAAAAGAAAGAGATAAAAGATTCTTGATGAACTGCCATTGAGAAATATATAGCAAATTCATCAAAATAAAATGTATCACATATTAGCAAGATAAACAAAATGGAAGGCGTCATTAAAACTTCTGCAAATATGAAATAAAATTACTCTTTCAAAAAAATTATGCCCTCTTTAATAAAATAAATAACTGGAATTAGAATGGATAATACATAAATAGGAAAGATCATTCATGCATCTTGAAAACATTGATATATCAATATGATTTTATTTAAATCTCCCAATAAATATCTTGTGGAAAATATTTGAATTAAAACAAAACCATAAAAAGACCTAACAAAATGTGATAAAAAATTGAAGAGATGGAGCTTTCTTTTGTCTTAAAGATGGAGAAATAGATTCTGTATTTTATGGTATAATAACTAAGCTATAGAAAAAATATTGAGTTTAAATAGTTAACTAGAAGTAAAAGATACAACAATTGCTAATAAATATGATGGTTAGAGAACAAAATAATAGCAAATGACTTAAGAGAAAAGGAAAAGATTCTATTTTTTTTTCCGTGTTTTTTCACAAAATATATTTTGAATATAATTTTAGAAGAAAGATTAATTCTAAAATTTAAAGCAAATAAACAGCATATAAGTCTCAAATTTTGTAATACCAAAATAACAAATGTTACATCAACTGGTTGATATAACATTGTACATTATGAAAATACATTTGATTCTATAAGCATTTCTTTAGTCATTAAAGCATTAGATCAACAAGAAGATATAGATTCAGAATATTGCCATATTTTGAAAACAAAATTATAAAAATGCAACAGTAACAATTAGATGATACATAACTATTTTAGGAGGATTACATTGAGAAGGAGATATAACATGACAGTGTATCCCATATTTCCAACACTTTTTACAGCAGCTTTCAAAGAAATATTTTGTGGATTAAAATGGGAAGCTAAGGGCGTATAAACAGAGAGCATTTATGTCATCTAGATTTTGCAGATAATATAATTGTTTTTGCAAATAATGCTTTAGAGCTTCAGGAAAGGTAGCAAGAGTTGACAGACGAAAGTAAGACAGTAGGACTAAAGATAAATGTTAAAAACACTAAAATAATGTTTAATAGATTTTTTCAAAAGAAGAAAATAAAGATAGATAATGATGAGCTAGAATAAGTTAACAACTACAAATATCTTCATCAGAGTATTACTACAGACAAAAACATAATGGATGAAATTAATCATAGAATTAAACCTGTTTTGAGTGCTTTTGGTATAAATAACTTAATATTAAAGGAAAATATGCCCACATGTTTGAAAAGAATGGTTTTTAATAAATGTGTTTTATAAATTCTTATGGATCTGAAATGTGGACACTTAATAGAAAAACAAGCAATACAGATAATTCAGACCATTTAATAAAGTATAAAGAAATGCATGTTAGAAGTAACAAGAAGAGACTAAAAATGAAATACATGGGTGAGATGTTGTCGTCATTGAAAGAATTAAAAGACTGTCTGGACATATTGCTAAAAGAGACTATAATAGATGGACAGTTGAAATCTTAAGCTGGATTCCAAAAGATTGTAAATACCTAGAAAGAGACCACATGTGAGATGGATTGATGAAATAAGAAAATGTGCTGGGATGATGTGGAGAAGAGAGGATAGAGAGCAAAAAAGATGGATTGAACTTGGAAAGACTATCCTGCAGTGAATTAATAATGAATGACAATAATGATGATGATGATGACATCAACTGATACATATAAATTAAATTATTTTTCAGGTATTATCCACAATTTATTTTCTACATTTCTGGGGTAATTCTTATCAATGCATTCTTTATCTCAACTCCCCATATCATAACCATCTACCAATGCAGAAACTCAGATCATTTTATCTTACTATGCATATACTTCATGAACAACATTCACTTTTTCAGGTGAGCTAAAGCTATTAAACACCTAAGTTTCTATGTCCATGTTGATAACTTGATATGTTCAACTTATTTATTATTGTCCTCATTTTTCATTTAATCTTGATAGTTATCATAATGATGTAATATTAGACACTGCTAACATAGAGTTTTCCGGAAGGTTTGTAATGATGGTGTTCTAGTTGTATTTTTATATTGAACTATTTCTATTGTATAATATGAGTATTGAATGTCTTTAGAAAAATTTAACTTTATTTAAATATTCCAAATACATTCAACTGTTAGTAATATCACAGCAAACAGGTTAGTATTGAAGCGGAATCTGAGATTCAGATTGCGCTTCACAGCCCACTTCCAATCTTCCGCTACCAACCTAAATTCAAACCCTATTCTTGCATATATATTCCACTCACTAACACATTTGTTTGTATCTTTTTGTTTGAGTATTATTAACTAACATATGTATTAACGAAGATATTGGCATAAATATCTGAATTTAAACATGCAAAATAAAATTAATAAATGTAGCATCTGAAAATTCGTATACGCAATAGGGAATGGGGGATTAATTATCATGGACTTATAATATCAAAATATATTATAATTTCTGTATTTATTTATTTTATAAAAGTTATAGTAATTGTTTGTTAATTGCAGCTCAGATATCTATAGATATTGTAGAGACAAAAGTACTGAGCCAATATTTAGTGGAAAAGTTCGTGATATGTAATTTTATAAAATTGTGTTTTTAAATTATTTTTGCCATTAAACTCCACTTTTCTTTTAAATCCAATATGGAAGATGCGATTGTAATTAGTCAAAAGTAATTAAAGGTGAGAAGCGTAATCTTGTATAATATTCTAACATAACTTTAATTAAAAGTTTCTCTAAAATCAAAAGTAGAAACTAAACTTAATTGATTTACTTTTGTTACAAACATTTTCTTTTATCAAAATTAATTAAAGTTTGAATACTTATCTAACAATGGCATCTTCCATCACAATAGGTAAAAGCTTGTATACGAATTCTTTTGGAAATTAGATTGCAATGACCAATCAGAAAGGGATTCCAAAAATACCGAGGCATGGAATTAATTACGAATTAATTTAGAGAGTAACTAGGACAGTCAAGGAGAGCAGTCACCAAGAAAATTTGCGTTCGTTAATTTCAATGTGTACTGAGTAAATCTAAATCGCCTTTCTCGCCATTTGAGATGGCCTTCCCTGCAATCTGTGCCCATGGATCCCAATACTCATAGACTATACTGATATGCCTGTTTGTTAAATCATAAAATTACTACCTGCCTGAATAACTATGTTTGATAAACTAGATCTAGTCTCTGCGGGAATTGAAATCATCAAAAGAACTGCCATGTTTTACAGAGGTAATCATTTGAAATGCTGCTAGACTCTTAAAGTTACCATGAATAATTTTAACTTTCACCTATCTATTTCTTTAAACATTTTGTCAATCTTTCATTTGTAAAATTTAATATTAGTTATGAATTAATTTGTAAAGTTCTTACCTTTTTGTTAATTGTACCTGGTTTTCTCTCTATAAAACTTAGCTGTAATCTCTCCTACATTAAACCTCTCCTGAATAATTATTAGTTCTTAATGTCACGTCTATGCGGCAATATTTTATTCTCATTATTATGTTTTATACTTTCAGATACTAAATTATATGTCATAATTTTCCCCCAGAATCGCAAATGCTTACGCTATCTCTTTTAATAAAAGAAAACCCTCCTTACTTTTCAGAGGGTAATTAACCTAGTAGTTTTAAAAATAAATTTGTTATTCTTAGTATAGCGGGTGCCTGCCAGTCTGGGGAAATAAAATCAGAATTTGATAATTATTATACAGTGTTATTTTCTAAAACTAAGTAAAAATCTATTTTCTTAGAAATGTGTTTATTTGGTTAATTAAATAATAGCGCTAACTTCTAAAATCTGCAAATAGATTTATATGAGTAAAATTAATATTACTTTATTGAAATCAATAGCCACCACCGACTATATATATCTTTAATAATATGAAAAGTATTTATTTATTCAAGCATTCGAAACCAAAGATTTATATTTATACATTGTGGAAAGTTTACATGTAGTTTAAAATAATACATAAGGGGGGGATCGTTTAGTTCTATGAGCTAGATTATATTAGCATTAACTGTGATTCTTCCACATCCACGTAGTAATCAAATCATACCGGTACGAGGGGTTTTTATTAATAAAGATAGGCGATAATTATTTATTCCTTAGCTAAATATCTACATATTTATATTAATGCAAGCGTTACGTGTATACCGGCCTTTCGTGATATATATATCTTTGTGCTTCGTTCACTTTTACTTCTAATACCAAGGACAAGGTTTGGCAAACCTCTTTGGATTTCTTCAGCGCGAGATATTGTTGCATAGGGTTCGCTCTGGCAAAAGTCCAGCCTATGGCAATTCAATAAAGCGCCTTCTTAGTTGTTTATGACCCGACCCTGCCGACGTTTGCAGAGAGTCGCATTTCATTAACGGTGAATTGAAGCGTCTTCTTAGATCTTAGAATAGATCGTTCCATTGCCATCATACACGTACCGCTCTCCCATATTTCGTTTTTGTTAAAAGCCTATTAATTCTCCTAAACCGTACTGTTATGATTATACTAAATGGATTACCACTTTTTATATATATTTCATTCGCACTTTCAGATACGACACTTCTGCCATTATTATTATTTCCCAAATTAGCTTCCCACACACGTTCTTATATAGCAAAACATGCAAATATTAATTAAATAAAATTACCCTTATCGTCCAACTGAATAAACTTACGTATTGGTCTGAATGCTGCTGTTCTTATTACTGGTGGATTCAAATAACTTCGGGTACCGTAGTCTAGCGCTATTATTAAAAATCTTATGTATCCCAGTCAATCGATAAATTATTGACATATAAATAGCCGCACTAGAATAAAGCCATGAATGATTTGTTATTGATGATTAAATATGTTCATTGTATAGTATTGTAAGGGAGGTTAATGTTGTCCGAGGGAGATAAACACCCATTTTATTGACATTGTAACACCAATAACGTGTGCAATCATATATACTCCAAGTTGATTTAATAAATTTTATATCTTTCTAAATATCTAAGTCATTGTTTCATTCATTGAATAGAAATAATTTTGATGTAATATAACAAGGTTTCACTTACTAGATGATTGAAAATCGCTAATTATAATATCCTAGACATGAATGAAGTTTGAATAAGAGTCTTTTTGTGTCATGACTTTGTGATGCCGGCGGGGTAGGAATAAATTAGATCAGTATCATTGGAATTGTTGCTCATAAGTGGGTAGATCTGGAAAATAGGCAAATAGGGCAGAGTTCATGAATGTTCCTGACTTATGTATCTTGCACAGGATTGGATTCGAGGTACTTTTGCCTAGATGCTAGATCTTGTTATATGAACAGACGAAACCGACCGGTACAGTTTTTTTTTTCCCCCGGGTATGGACGCCCACTGTGGGGCTATTAATTACTTTTACACCCTGCAGAACCCTGAATAATAGATGTTAGTATACTATATATGATGTTTATTCTCTAAATAATGAAAATATATGTGTAAAATTTTTTTTTCTTGGTTTGTACACCCAGTTCAGATGATGTCCTTTTTAAATATTATACACACTATGTACAAGTCATTACTAATATGTATATGATTTTCCCAATAATGTCAATCATAGATGTAGATTTTTTTTTTCCAGAAACAATATTCAGGATAATATGTGATATTTTGTTCTTCTTCCATAAATAATGTTTTAAATAAATATGTACACTTTCTTGGGGTGGTGAAAGAAAAGTAGTGGCAGCTTTTAAATACTTTCACACCCATAGTATGTGATATTTTGTTCTTCTTCCATAAATAATGTTTGAAATATATATGTACATTTTTTTTTGGGTGGTGAAAGAAAAGTAGTGGCAGCTTTTAAATACTTTCACACCCATAGTATGTAAAGAAAAAAAAAGAAATATGTGCTTCAAATAGTAATGACATCTTTAATTACTTTATGATATTATACATCTGAACTGCTATACAGCTGTCATAAATAAAAATATGTATTTATAAGAATGTACAATCATCTAGTAAAAGTGTTGTAACAATCTACTCCTGTTGACTGGCGCCCGGTAGTAATACCATTATAAATTTTGTCATCAGGTGGTAGATTGAATAAAAAAAAAAATATTATTAGAAACAATGATTCCAAAATTTAACAAGTTATATAGAGAGCATTATTTGTACTCAACTATTGTACTCAACTATGTACTCAACTATGTAATGTACTCAACTATGTAATGCAAGTGTTGATAATTTTAATATGAAGTAATACAATTTTAAGTATGTTTCAGGTGCAAAGGAACAACCAAACTTAAAGATCCAGCAAAAACACTGAAGAATGAACAAGAGTAGATTAGGTAACAATATGATATTTGAACATATATATATATATATTGTAAATGTTGGATCTAGAAGTTAATAATGCAAAAGGCAGGCATGGTAGAATACTAAATATAATAAATCAGGTATAGATTGGGTACAGGTATGGGGGAGCAGAACAAGGGGGAGACTGTTGAGAATGGGGGAGAGGTGTATCAGGCCATAAATAAATAAAAACAAACAGAAAACCATAAGTGAGCATTTTTGTGTCTTAAATAAATAAAATATATATAAATAAAATACACATATATCTATCTATATTTGAAGCTTAGCAGAATGGAGAATAGTGATAAAGAGAAAACTGATGCAGAGCAAGAACATCAGGAAGTTGTAACCATGGAACCTGTAGAAAGCTCCACACAGAAACAGGATATAAACCTACAAACATTGTTGATGGATATGTTCACTAATATAGAGAAAAAATTCGAAGCCAAGCATAATGAGATGAAGGAGTGGATGTCATCACTGTGTAATGAAATGAACAGTAGTATATTAAAGCAAATAGATGAGGTGCGAGCAGACTGCAGGAAAGGCTATGAAAAGGTTCATACTGAATTGGAAGGACTCTTGGAGGAGCATAAAGAAGAAACTAAAACTATAGTATCCAAGATGACTGGAGAGTTAATGACGACACGAAGTGTGATAGACCAGCAAGAAGCTGCCCACCACATAGCCATAAGTCAAATAAATGAACGTTTGGGTGATGAACTGAAGTGTCATGAAGAACAAGAGAGGATCATTTTAAATGTGCAGGAAACACAGACAGAGCTTCAAGACCAGCTAAAGGAACTGAGAGGTGAAATTGATAAACTGAAAAGCAGCGCAGTGAAAATTTCAGAGTTCAAACCTGATGCATCAGGACCAGTACAGGAACACCACGTTGATAGGACATCAGATGTTATGCCCATAGGACAGATCTCGAATGCACAGGCCTATCTGGCAAAGTTCATCCAAGTGAAATCATTCAAAGGTGATGCTGGAGAAAATCCAAAAGCGCATATTGAGAGTCTTCAAGAATTGTTTCGATTCCAACAGATCTCAGCACCGGATCAAGTAGCTTTGGCAATTCACTATCTCAATGGATATGCAAAATCATGGTGGGAAAGCCATGAAGACAAGCCACTGAATTTTGAACAGTATGCAGCAGCTCTGTTAAGGACCTTCTGGAGCGAGGAGCGCCAGGACGGCATTTATCATTCGGTTTTAAAAGAAATGTATGGATCGGCCAACAAGGAAACACACACACAGTTTTTTTTGAGGCAAGTGGCACGTCTCCGGTCTCTGATGGCATTCCCATTTACAGAGACCCAGATTATCCGTGCAATACAACAAAATATGCCACCATACATACAACAAATGATGGTAGGATGCCGAATAAGGAGAATTGAGGAAATGGCACAATTCCTCACCACCATTGACTACACGCCCATCAACAAAGAACCTCATGAAAGAATACGGAAAGTTGAGCCAGCTAGAAACCAAGCAACCTCTCATGATCAACCTAACTTCTGGCGGGATGACCAAACCCTCAATAAAAAGCCATTTGAACCTCCTGATCGGGGAAAGTAAGACAGAACAATAAATCACAGACGGATAGATAAGGAATTTGAACCACGTTTTTAAAAAAAAGAAAATATGAATATAGTTTTGCACTCAGTGATAGATAGGTCAAGATTTTTTTTAGCATATAGCAGCAAAGAAAAAAATGGGGCTAGCATTAGTTTACCAATAAATGTTTTTTTTTATATATATAAATAAATTACGTACTCCTTTCAAACCAGGTTGTTCTTTTGTCACCGGAACAGCAAGTAAGATTTTTTTTTTTTTTACATTTTTTTTTATCAATTGTAAGTCCGGGAAAATTTACATTTTTTTTTATCAATTGTAAGTCCGGGAAAATGAAGCAGAATCTGAGATTCAGATTGCGCTTCACAGCCCACTTCCAATCTTCCGCTACCAACCTAAATTCAAACCCTATTCTTGCATATATATTCCACTCACTAACACATTTGTTTGTATCTTTTTGTTTGAGTATTATTAACTAACATATGTATTAACGAAGATATTGGCATAAATATCTGAATTTAAACATGCAAAATAAAATTAATAAATGTAGCATCTGAAAATTCGTATACGCAATAGGGAATGGGGGATTAATTATCACGGACTTATAATATCAAAATATATTATAATTTCTGTATTTATTTATTTTATAAAAGTTATAGTAATTGTTTGTTAATTGCAGCTCAGATATCTATAGATATTGTAGAGACAAAAGTACTGAGCCAATATTTAGTGGAAAAGTTCGTGATATGTAATTTTATAAAATTGTGTTTTTAAATTATTTTTGCCATTAAACTCCACTTTTCTTTTAAATCCAATATGGAAGATGCGATTGTAATTAGTCAAAATTAATTAAAGGTGAGAAGCGTAATCTTGTATAATATTCTAACATAACTTTAATTAAAAGTTTCTCTAAAATCAAAAGTAGAAACTAAACTTAATTGATTTACTTTTGTTACAAACATTTTCTTTTATCAAAATTAATTAAAGTTTGAATACTTATCTAACAATGGCATCTTCCATCACAATAGGTAAAAGCTTGTATACGAATTCTTTTGGAAATTAGATTGCAATGACCAATCAGAAAGGGATTCCAAAAATACCGAGGCATGGAATTAATTACGAATTAATTTAGAGAGTAACTAGGACAGTCAAGGAGAGCAGTCACCAAGAAAATTTGCGTTCGTTAATTTCAATGTGTACTGAGTAAATCTAAATCGCCTTTCTCGCCATTCGAGATGGCCTTCCCTGCAATCTGTGCCCATGGATCCCGATACTCATAGACTATACTGATATGCCTGTTCGTTAAATCATAAAATTACTACCTGCCTGAATAACTATGTTTGATAAACTAGATCTAGTCTCCGCGGGAATTGAAATCATCAAAAGAACCACCATGTTTTACAGAGGTAATCATTTCAAATGCTGCTAGACTCTTAAAGTTACCATGAATAATTTTAACTTTCACCTATCTATTTCTTTAAACATTTTGTAAATCTTTCATTTGTAAAATTTAATATTAGTTATGAATGAATTTGTAAAGTTCTTACCTTTTTGTTAATTGTACCTTGTTCTCTCTCTATATAACTTAGCTGTAATCTCTCCTACATTAAACCTCTCCTGAATAATTATTAGTTCTTAATGTCACGTCTATGTGGCAATATTTTATTCTCATTATTATGTTTTATACTTTCAGATACTAAATTATATGTCGATAATTTTCCCCCAGAATCGCAAATGCTTACGCTATCTCTTTTAATAAAAGAAAACCCTCCTTACTTTTCAGAGGGTAATTAACCTAGTAGTTTTAAAAACAAATTTGTTATTCTTAGTATAGCGGGTGCCTGCCAGTCTGGGGAAATAAAATCAGAATTTGATAATTATTATACAGTGTTATTTTCTAAAACTAAGTAAAAATCTATTTTCTTAGAAATGTGTTTATTTGGTTAATTAAATAATAGCGCTAACTTCTAAAATCTGCAAATAGATTTATATGAGTAAAATTAATATTACTTTATTGAAATCAATAGCCACCACCGACTATATATATATTTAATAATATGAAAAGTATTTATTTATTAAAGCATTCAAAACCAAAGATTTATATTTATACGTTGTGGAAAGTTTACATGTAGTTTAAAATAATACATAAGGGGGGGATCGTTTAGTTCTATGAGCTATATTATATTAGCATTAACTGTAATTCTTCCACATCCACGTAGTAATCAAATCATACCGGTACGAGGGGTTTTTATTAATAAAGATAGGCGATAATTATTTATTCCTTAGCTAAATATCTATATATTTATATTAATGCAAGCGTTACGTGTATACCGGCCTTTCGTGATATATATATCTTTGTGCTTCATTCATTTTTACTTCTAATACCAAGGACAAGGTTTGGCAAACCTCTTTGGATTTCTTCAGCGCGAGATATTGTTGCATAGGGTTCGCTCTGGCAAAAGTCCAGCCTATGGCAATTCAATAAAGCGCCTTCTTAGTTGTTTATGACCCGACCCTGCCGACGTTTGCAGAGAGTCGCATTTCATTAACGGTGAATTGAAGCATCTTCTTAGATCTTAGAATAGATCGTTCCATTGCCCTCATACACGTACCGCTCTCCCATATTTCGTTTTTGTTAAAAGCCTATTAATTCTCCTAAACCGTACTGTTATGATTATACTAAATGGATTACCATTTTTTTATATATATTTCATTCGCACTTTCTGATACGACACTTCTGCCATTATTATTATTTCCCAAATTAGCTTCCCACACACGTTCTTATATAGCAAAATGCAAATATTAATTAAATAAAATTACCCTTATCATCCAACTGAATAAACTTACGTATTGGTATGAATGCTGTTGTTCTTATTACTGGTGGATTCAAATAACTTCAGGTACCGTAGTCTAGCGCTATTATTAAAAATCTTATGTATCCCAGTCAATCGATAAATTATTGACATATAAATAGCCGCACTAGAATAAAGCCATGAATGATTTGTTATTGATGATTAAATATGTTCATTGTATAGTATTGTAAGGGAGGTTAATGTTGTCCAAGGGAGATAAACACCCATTTTATTGACATTGTAACACCAATAACGTGTGCAATCATATATACTCCAAGTTGATTTAATAAATTTTATATCTTTCTAAATATCTAAGTCATTGTTTCATTCATTGAATAGAAATAATTTTGATGTAATATAACAAGGTTTCACTTACTAGATGATTGAAAATCGCTAATTATAATATCCTAGACATGAACCAAGTTCGAATAAGAGTCTTTTTGTGTCACGACTTTGTGATGCCGGCGGGGTAGGAATAAATTAGATCAGTATCATTGGAATTGTTGCTCATAAGTGGGTAGATCTGGAAAATAGGCAAATAGGGCAGAGTTCATGAATGTTCCTGACTTATGTATCTTGCACAGGATTGGATTCGAGGTACTTTTGCCTAGATGCTAGATCTTGTTATATGAACAGATGAAACCGACCGGTACAGTATATGCACAATAAAACAGTGTGATATGAGAGTGATGAATCAATTCTAAGAAGAATTTAAAGATTCTCAATTTTATCAGTAGAAGGAAACTATTGTAGGCAATATGCCACTTGGATGATTAAGTATAATATAACCTCCTCAGCAATTAACAATTAAGTCCTTCAATTATTAAGATGTACATAGCTAGAATTAAGCAAATTAACGTTATTGAATTGCATTAACTTTTTATACCTTGACTAAAGGGCTTATATTGTAATATAACATATAATTTTAAATAAATAATTAAAATATTTTAAAATTATTTAAAATATAAATCTTAAAACAGTTTTCTTTTATTTAATGTCTTTTTTTTATTGTAAAGTTTAATTTTGTTTATTTTAGTTTTCTTAAAGCTTTGTTAATTTTAGATATTATGATTTATTAAATGACTTAATTTTATATAATTTGATTTATTTCAAGTTTTAAGTGAATTAAATGTCAAGGCAAGGCTTTTAAAAGTATTAAACGGTTACATTTATTTCTCTTTTTTAAATATTTAGATAATTGTTATACATTTTAGAAAATTATAACCCTTTAAATACTACAAAAAACACAGCAATTTAAACCAATAGTAAACTGATTTTCTGTCTCCTTTTTTGGGGTCATTCCTCTCAACCACTATGCTCAGAGAAACCTGTTAGCCACCTTCCTTTCCCTTTCCATTTCCCACCTTAAGTTTTTTCCATATTCTTCTCTATCCTGCTTCGTTCCATTTCCACAACAAGATCTTTATCAACTCCATGGCCTTTATATTTAAATCCTCCTTATTTTTTCCCAAACCCAGCATAAAAACTAAAAACTCACTTTCTGCATAATCAGTATGTTTATATTTATTCTCCCACAACTTTATTATTTGTATCCTTTCTACTTGTAGGCATTTCCATTCAATCAACAGTTGCCTAACATTTTCTATGCCTTTCTTACATAACTTGCAGACTAAATCACCCATATTTTTCCATTTATGTGTATATTTCCTTGGTGCTAAAGATCCTGTTGGAGCCTTAAACAGTAAACTACTTTCTTTGCTATTATTATAAATTAAGCTTATATCAATATTTTTATGTACCCCCTCTGCATAATATCACTATGAATAAATATATATTAATAGAAAATTGAAACATATTTTTTTAAATTTTTACCTTTCGCAATACCAAATATATGTATAAAATTTTTTAGCTCATGAGATTATATAGCTAAAATAGTATTAAATTAGATAGTTTGTTTTATAAAACTTTTGAATTAATTTTTCACTAATTTGCTTTCAAAATGGCTGTTCGGAGACCGCTACAGTTACTGGAATAATTATTGCATTGCAACTTCTTTAAATCACATTAATAATCAATTCTAACTGATCTGCAGCTTTATCGTAGTTTACGTTTTCATTTTCAAATAAATTACGTAATATATATTTAATATATAGGGTATATAAGCATAGACTTTCACCTGACCCACCACTCTCCATTCTATCTCATAACACTGATACACTTGAACACATATATGTCGAAAAGATAAATAATCACCAATATATGCATTTCATGCTAAACCGGCAATTATCAGTTGGCCCAGATTATCATCTTTACACAAGCTTCTACGTGAACTCATTATATTCTTGTAGAAATATTTTTACTAGTTTTTCATTTCAATAAAGGAGTAACATTGTCATAAATATTATTTACTAAGACAATAAACCTAAAGCTTGTGCAGTTGAAAATATGAAGGTAGGGACCTTTACAGGTCTTAATCACAAGCTTACGCATTGGAAGAAAAGAGGGAAACCCAAGGGGAACCCTTCTTTACTTCAACCTAAGTTCCCCTCTTTTCTTCCAATGTGTAATCTTGTGGTTAAGACCTGTAGAGGTCCCTACCTTCACATTTTCAACTGCACAAGCTTTAGGTAAATTGCCTTAGTAAATATTACTTACGTAATCAATGTGCATTAAATAAATTTATAATTGTCATAAATGTATATGGAGAGAGTGCAATAAATATGTTTCATTATTTGAAATGGTTATAACTTTGACTAATAATTGTATTTAATAATGAGTAATAAATATTCAGTTTAAAAAATGTTTAGGTTAGGTGATTGTTTTTTATCTTTAGAAAGTCCGCCAATTATCAATAAACATTATATTATCATTATTTCAATTATTTTAAGTGATGATAGCATATAAAATTGTGATTAATATCTTCATTAATAAAAAATTCTTTTTTTCATATTTACACATCATTTTACTTCTGTCTACGTCATTTTGAACATCTTTTATGCATAGGTGAGCCAGAATTTTTTCAAAACGCATTAAGAATGCATAGAAATAGTTGTGGAAATCGTTCATCCTAAAGTGTATTTTTATAATTCATTTTAATATATAGGGTATATGAGCACATACTTTCACATGACCCACCACTTTCCACTCTATCTCATAACACTTGAACTCATATATGTTGAAAAGATAAATAATCACCAATATACATATTTCATGCTAAACCAGCAATCATCAGTTGGTCCAGATTACCATCTCTACACATATATGTTATAAGTGCTCAGATATATATTAAGATAGCCAAACCTCATACTTTAATGGACAGGCTTCAATCTACTCCACACTCCAACTCTTCAACCATCCATCCAATTGGAAATCTGATGATGGAATTCTCAAAGGCCACCCTGAGGCCGAAATTCTTGTCACACCCATATTGATCTAAGGTCAATCTGACCCCACATGTACAGGACATAATCCATTTAATACATATACAAGGGATGGGCAGACATCTCTACATATGTAATAACTGAAACACACAGGCCTGTATGTTCAGTTATAATTCATTTTATTAATTTTTCAACTCAATAGATCCCTACATTTGTTATATAAATGAAGAAAACATTGTATTAATTATTTTAGCACTTTAACTCACACAGTTATTGAGTGATTACATATATAACAGTGATGACGGATTCATATCATATGGATCAAATTTATGTTTTTTTTATAAACGTGCTAATTTAAAATAAAAACTACGGATAATTTATTACTTATCTGCAGATATAACTTCATATTTTGCTAACATTATATAATTGATTAGCGCCTTAGTTTGTTTATCATTAACCTTCATTTTAATACTATTTAGGTAAGTATTTAAGATAAGTGGCACTATATTAATTTGACATGAGGGATTTTAATTAAATATTCTTTTTTTTTACTTTATGATGTAATTCAACTTGAATTCCATTATTCACATTACTGCAACCGTTAATATTGCTGAAATATTTTTGAATTTTCAAAGAAAAATTAATGATATAATCTATTGAAGTTTTAATTAATTTTCTTTTGCAATTAATTAATTTTCAATTATTAAAAAAATTTAAACCTGATTTTATTTTTCAGACAAATATTTCTTTTTAACATGCGATATTATGAATAATTACTTAGCAAAAAATGATAAGTTTTGATAATGAAAAATGTTAAAATAATTAATAAATTTTCATTATTCTTTAAATAAACAATATTCTCTCAAAATTATAAAAAAAATTGCAATTTTAGAAATCTTGTGACATCGAAAAAAGATACTTAAACTAAACTTTATATAAATAGATTCCACCTTTATTGTTAAAAGGAGGTTGCCTTGACAACAGTTTGAAATTGTTGATTGTTATTAATACTGGGATTGTCTAAGTGTTGACTAGTTTTTAAAATAGATTATAAAATATCAAAAAATTATACAGTTGCTTTACCGTAAACTCAATGATATTTTGAAATGTTAATTTATTAAGTAAAAAAAAAACTGTGTTCAGTTGACTCAAGAGCTAAATACCCTTCATGTTAGAGTGGTTTACTATAATGACTGGTCGAGTACTGAACTCACGATTAAAAGCTCATAATTGATTCTCATGTTAATACATACAAATAAAAAAATATCAGTTTGGTCAATTAAATGGAATTGTAGTAATACACAATCTGTTATTTGGATTTTTGAATGTAATATGATCTATTGAGCAACTAATCATGCTATTTTTTATTTTACTTAATAATTATGATGTCTTTTACGATGAATTGTGTATGAACATTTAGTATTTAATAATATAAGATTATCATCATTATCACCATGTTCAGCCATTATCATTTCACTCGAAAATGAAGGTCTTTCCAAATTTAATTCAGATTCTTTAGATCTATAGCACCTATTCTTTATCCAACACAAGCAAACTCTCATTTTATCAATCTATCTCACATGGCTTCTTTCTAGGTATTTTGTAATAGGTTGAAATCCAGTTTAAACTTCAACTGTCCATTTATTGTGACATATTTCATTAATATACCTGACTCAATTTTATTTCAATATCTTAATTCTTTTAATGATATCAAAGATACCTATTGGTTCTCACATTCAAGTATTTTACTTTTTATTCTTTTCTTATTATTCTCAGTATACATTCTACATAGTTTATTTAGAAGTGAGAAATTCTCTAAATTGCTTTCATTTTATATGTCCAAGCCTCAAATTCATAAGAAAGAACTTCTAAAACACATTTATTTAAAATCCGTGTTTTTTTTTCAAAAACGTAAGCATGTTTTCTTTTAATATTAAATTCTTTCCACTAAAAACACTCAAACCATATTTAATTCTATGATTAATTTTATTCATAATTTTTCCACCTTTATTTATAATTTCACTAAAATATTTAAAGTTGATAATTTCTTAAACTTCAAAATTATGAATTTTTATTATCTTTTGAGAAAATCTATTAAACATTTCTTTAGACTTTTTAATATTTATCTTTAGTTCTATTTGCTTGCTTTCTTCTGATAACTCTGGTAACATTTCCTGAAACTCTAAAGCTTTATTTGTAAAATCAACCACATCACCTGCAAAATCTAAATGAATTAAATAATCTCCATTTAACATCACATAATAACTATTTTTTATGCTAGCACATTACTTATTAAAACAGGCAAAACTCTCCATACAGTAGTGCCACTCAGGGCCAACCAGAGTAAACAATGGATGCCAGAAGGCTTGTGCATAAAATCCCTATCTAGTGCTTACTCATCCAATATTCCCAGACTAGTTTCTGGCTTGTGGCCTTCATCGGTGAGAAGCTTTGGATCTGACAGCACTGCAACTAGATCTTCAGATCTAATGCAACCCTCTAGAAGCCACCTTTTATCTCTACTTAACTACAAAACCATGAGAATAAAATTTGAAAACACAATAATATTTTCCATCTAAGCTCAATAACTTATATAGTCATATGGGTCTGAACTCAGTTCAGTACCCATACATTTTGGTGTCTTTGGCTCTTTAACAACCATAGCCACCATTATCCTATTAAGCAGGATTGGCGTTAAACCACTAAACATCACATGATCACTATTTCTTATGCTAGCACATTACTGTTATTAAAACAGGCAAAACTCTCCATACAGTAGTGCCACTCAGTGCCAACTAGAGTAGTCTCCATAGAGTAGTCTCCATTTACTTTTATTCCTTTAGTTTCCTATTTGAATTAACAAAATATTTTTTGCAAAATTATTGTACAAACTTTTGGCATAGAATCAGCATTATTTAACATCCTTAACAATCTTAATTTTATTAGTATCACAATGCAATCAAATCATTGCTATTGTATTATCATAAGTGTTCTTAAAAATATCACTATATTCTGGGTTCATATCTTGATAGTCCAAAGTTTAACCATTATATAAATGCTTATAGAATTAAGTGTCCTTTTATAATTGACATTTCAATTACTTTCCACATGAGGTAATACATATTGGTGTGCAGCCCGTCTATATATTTTTACCATGTGAATAATTATACAGTAATAATAAGTTCAATGAGAAGGATTTGGTAGCATGGACATTAAGAATTTACCCTGCTAAGATCTTTTAAGACCTGAAAGAGGAGTCAAAGGTCTTCAATTAATAACAAACTTTTTCCAGTAACTAGGTAGTCTGAAATAAATAAAATAATAATAGTAGGAATAATAACAATAATAGTAAGCAACAACAACTTATAAACATATGGTGATCCCAATGTCCAAAAAAAGAGAATAGAAACAAAAGAATGAGATAGGGAAAAACACTACTCAGGAGATAAATTTTATGATAACTTTAAAAATCAATGTATAAAGTACAAATATATTACATATAGAATATGCTGATCCATTTTTCTGTTTATTTAATATTTTATAATACTATCTTTTAATTTATTCATCTGAAAATAGTCTTTATGAGTTTTTTCAACACTGTATTTAATTCTAGCTCTCCAATGTATTCTATTTTCTGCTACATCTTCCCAATGAAAACAACTGACATATTTTAAGAATGTTTTCAAAATAAACCTAATAATAAATAGGTCTTCTTTTTAACAAACACCATGCTTACATTCACTATAAAACACATGTTTATCCAGCAGATGTGTAATTTTATAATAATGAATTCAATACTATAACATCCAACAAGCTGAATAACATATTAATTGGTTTTATAATTTTATTCATTGTATTTTTAAAATTTTACAGAATATTCTTACGATGTAAAAAAATAATTTAAAGTGATCAATTAATAACTTCACGCTCTTCATTTCAAACACTTCAGATTTGCCCATACATATACGGTTGGGCCGAAAATATAGGTGGATTCATGCTATATTTTCTTAAAGACTTTATCTTGGGTTTGAAAAAGTGGGAGTATTCATTTATATAGTGACATCTGCAAAGTGCATGTGTATCAGCTTGTTGGCTTATTAATATTATAGATTATAGAATATTCTTAAATGAAATCTTTCTAATGCCTTTATGTCACACTGCTAGTGTCCATGTTTTACTTCCATATAATAAATTATATAAAATAACAGCTCTCATATAATTTCAGTAGTTATTTTCCTGTGATGAAATACTCTATATTTGAACTTGTTAAAAGCAGGAGTAACATATTGGAATCTATGTTGTTCTTTAACACCGTGCCCACTTTTATATTTACAAAACTGCCAAGATATTTAAATTTGATTTACATTTTCAAGGTAATGACCATCCAAGCTAAAAGTTGCTGAGGATTTTTCTATTGTTATTGGCTGAAATGTCATGTTGGTGGCCAAGTGGTTAGCACAGCTGCCTTACAAGCAGTTGTCCCAGGGTTCACTTCCTGGCTGATGATTTGACACATAAAAAAAACTTGTTTCTTTGAATGTTAATTCATTAACCAAAGTCTTTATATGTATCATTCAAAAACATTAAGTATATTCTGTAAATTATCTTTTGAACTGGAAAAAATAACATAATGATCAACATATTGTAAATCCAGAATCCAACAAAATGCATTTTCTCAATTTCACTTTTAATCAATTCAAATTAAAAATTCCATCAAATCTATACTATATCGTATCTCTGCTTAATTAAGTTACCTATAGACAGTTCCAAAGACCAACATAAAAATTAAAAAAAGTGTTGGACCAATTATACATCCTTATTTAACACATCTGTAATAATAACACTTTCTCATTTCATCAAATAAAAGCTATATAATCTGAATAAGTTTTGGAAGACACCCAACTGACAATGTCATAAACCTGTCTATGCTTTGATCAAATCAATCAAATTAATATATAAATTGCACCTTTGTTTCTGACAATTTTATTGCATTTTACTGATAATAAAAACATGTTCATACTACTTCTCAATTGTCTACAATCTATTCAACAAAAATTGTAAAAGTATCCTTTCTGTAGTAGATAATATTGATATTTCTTAATAATTACTGTAATCTTGTTTATTCATAATAATATAAACATCCTTAAGATTGGATGACAAAATTTTATAGTTCCATATATTTCTTAAAATTTTCTTTATTTTCAAGCTAACATATCACTACATATTTTAAAATTTCTCTTGGTATTCTATCAGGACCATCAACCTTTCCATTTCTAACATCACAAAATATTGGTTTGACATTATTAAATTGATTATGTTAATCCAAATCTAAATGAGCAAATAAAAAAATATATCATTAAGTTAACATCCTAATTTTCATATCATTATCCAAAAGATGATTAAAATAATTCTTCCATCCACTCAAAATATCATTGTCATCATATAAAAGAGTGCCATTGTTGAAACCAATAGGATTCTGATACCATGTATCAACTCCAAATGTTATTTTCAATAGATCAAAAGAAGATTTACAGTGATCACAATCAACAAATATCTGAATCTATTTTGTAGTTTTAGTCCACCAATCATTTTCAATCTTCTTATCAGTCATTGAACTGCTGCCTTCGAATCTGTTATATTTATTATAAAGTTCTACATTTAATCTATTATTTTGCCAAACAGAAAATGCAATATATATCTTTTTAATTAAATTACTACTAATAATAAGATTTATTTGTTTAGCGAACCCCAAAGGATATTTATTTATATCCATAACATATTCCTTAAGAGAATTCCATACTTTAGTAATATAATAGACTTGAAGATAATAGCCGTTGAAATTGAATACAACTATCATTTTATTCTTG
Organism: Epiperipatus broadwayi; assembly: GCA_028023455.1. Taxonomy (NCBI): domain Eukaryota; kingdom Metazoa; phylum Onychophora; class Udeonychophora; order Euonychophora; family Peripatidae; genus Epiperipatus; species Epiperipatus broadwayi. Next base: position 27,073 of record JAQFVV010014308.1, read on the forward strand.
GAGTATACTAATATATGATATGTCCAACTATCTGTGTTTGTAAGTACTTTAATGGGAATATCTCTTATATTCTGATTCCTAATTACAACATAATGCAATAAATATTGTTTTGAGCATGGATATATCTGTGTTTCTTCATAGTGTTTTTTCAGCCTAAATAAAGTGTTTGTTATAGACAATTCATATTTTATGTCTAAATTGTTTCTTTATAGTGATTTTTCTGCTTAAATAAAGTGTTTGTGACAGTCAACCTATATGTTATGCCTAAATTTAATGATACAAACAAATTGAATTTGCAGCACCAATACCATTACTTCCAACAACTTTTGTCCAAAGTCTGTATGTGTTAAAGTGTCCAAGAAAAAAAAACTTGATCCTTTAAAGATATTGCTGTAACAATTTGACATTGAATAAAAGCTTTTCTTCTCTCAATTCTCCGAATCTAAAATTGGAGCACAGACACTAATAAACTGAGCATTAGTAATATTACACAAGATGAGTTTTAACACTTTTAGTCTTTAATTGATCCAATGAGGAATTCCAACAATAAAAAAATAGTAAATTAGACTTTATAGAGGTTCCAACAATAAAAAAATAGTAAATTAGACTTTATAGAGGTCATATATATATATATATATATATATATATATATATATATATATATATATATAGTAGATAATGAGTGTGTCAATAGCTCTAAACAAGCTTTTCAGAAATCCCTATCCCCAAACCAGTTTCATGTTTTTGGCATGAAAAGCTTGTTAAGAGCTATTGGCATGCTGATTACATAACATTTGTAAGACAAGCTTATTAAATTCAGTCATGTGACATATGACTTTATTTCTTTGCAAAATATATTGCCCCTCTAATAAGAAATGTCAATCTGTAAGAACTTGTTCTCAACAATTAAATAAATTGATAAACGATGCCTATACCAATATAAAATAAATATATAAATTATAGCTGAGAAATAAATAGAAATATCTACCCGAATAAACATCAATTATTACCACGATTTGATCTAACTCTTGGAAAGTAGAATCAACGTACTTTTCTTATAGTGCAATAAAATTGATTTGATTATACCACATAGATACGATTCATGTAATGGTAAAATTATGTAATAATAATGATAAAATGATCTCAGGGTTTTCGATAAAACAACTTAAATATATTGTTTTCTCATATTGTTGAATAATTGAATGACATCCTAGTAGATTATAGGAGACATATACTTCTCTTATAAAGTTAAGGTATCCTAATTTACGATAAAATCAATAGTCATGATAATTAAAGAAATATTAAAGTTAAATAATACAAGCATGAATTAATAAAACTTAAAAGAACAGAGTCTTCACCTAGGATGGCATTCAAATACCCATAATGGAAAGGTTCTGATCATCATCAAAAAGTGCAATTTTAAAAACATCTTCGAAATAATGTACAACTCTCATGGATATAATAATTTAAACAATATGCAATCTGAAATAAACTTAAATTTTTAAATATGCGTGTAAAATGCGATAGTAGGGACCTCTACAGGTGTTTAACCACAAGCTTACACTATGGAAGAAAAGAGGGGAACTCTTCTTTACTTCAACCTACTGTCTATTTAAATAGGTGAAGCTGAAGCGGTTAGATCTGCGGGTTGAAGTAAAGAAGAGTTCACCTCTTTTCTTCCATAGTGTAAGCTTGTGGTTAAAACACCTGTAGAGGTCCCTACTATCGCATTTTACATGCATATTATCGAGGTTATAACCTCAGTAAATATTACTTATGTAATCAATGTGCGTTTAATAAATTTATAATTAAATTTTTAAAGTAAATCAAACAAATAATGTTAATTTGAATTCAATTCCAATCTTTGGAACAGTCATTCTAATGCATCTTTGCATTTTCAAGTTTTGGATCTGACATTTGTACATGATACTATGGTTTGAATAAAGATTTCTATAACATAATTAACAATTAATGAACCAAGAAACCATATAGAGACAAAGACTAAAATTTATTAATAATAAAAACAAATTTATTAACAATTAACATTAGTACACTTTACACATAATTAATAAGATAACATTTACATGTCTTTTGCCAAACACAGGTGATGGTTCAGTGGTAGTCAACCTGGTCCCTACCATACCCTAGTGGTCAGTAGGGATTTTGTCCGACATTAAAGAACTTTCTTTTTTTTTAAATTTAATTGACTTTTTAAAAAAATTTCATAGAGATTTGTATGCTTTAGCTTGCTGTATTTCTGCTTCATAAATTTTATAAAGTAAAGTTACTTTCTTACTTTATAAATCATCATTACTGTGGAACCGGTGGGTGGTTAGAAAATTTTACTATTAACAGATACAAAAGTGGATGGTAGATATAAAAATGTTGATTGCCCCTAGTTTACATAATGTATTTATAAAAATAAAACAAAGCTATTGCTTATACCCTTTTAAAATCAAGCCCTTATTTACAATGTTAGATATTCTTGTTAACTATAACTTAGTTAAAACAGGAAAAACTTACTATATGTATTGCCACACCCAGCAAGCTAGAGTAATCAATGGATGCCAGAAGGCTTGTGCACAAAATCTCCATCTAGTGCCTACTCATCCAATATCCCCAGACTAGTTTCTGGCTTGTGGCCTTCATCAGTGAGGAGGCTTGGATCTGAGAGCACTGCACCTAGAAACTAGTCTGGGGATATTGGATGAGTAGGCACTAGGTGGGGATTTTGTGCACAAGCCTTCTGGCATCCATTTATTACTCTAGCTTGCTGTGTGTGGCAATACGTATAGTGAGTTTTGCCTGTTTTAACAACAGTTATACACAAACATAAGAAGTGGTGGTCATGTGATGTTTATTGGCTTATAACTTAGTTTCTTTTTCTTAAAAATATATATACTGTGGCTAACTATTTATATTCTATTACATTTACTTTGTAATAATAATAATTTGTTATTATATGGAATCACTTCCAAACAGGATATAAGTGCTATTTTATGATTATAGAATAATCATTTATTGAGGGGGGGGGGGTTGAAAAATATAATTTACAATAATATTAGAGATACACTTTCATATCCATCTGGTTATTATTATTATTTAGCTTGTATAAATAACAATTCTTTATTTAGAGAATCACTAAATAAAATTAGAAAGTTAACCCTTAATTGATGGAAAGCTTTAGCAGATTATCACAATAAGACTATTATTATTGTCAAGCGTTGTTAGCCGAGAGGTTATCGCAGCCGCCTTGCAAGCAAATAGTTGGTTGCAGATGGTTGTGGGTTCGCATCCCGGCTGATGCTATAATATATGAAAAAAAAGACTATTATTATTTCTGACATAGATAAGAAAATAATATCTGGCATTATGTTAATTTAAACATTAAGATGGTAAATTCTTTCAGAAGCCACATACCCAGCACATTTCAATTTTTTTTTATATCCACATAATTAATTATTAAAGAAAAATTTAATGGCCTTACCAATCCATCAGCAAATTACTTCTGGAGGGTGATGAGAAGACAGCATATATGTGTATATCTTATTATATTATTATAAAATTTTAAATTTGAAGAAAATATGTTAGTTGGTTTTATTCTAACTGCTGGCAAAAAACAACAGTACAATGCATACAGTAATACCATTCCTATACACTATGAATACAGCAGTGTCCCTGAAGTGACTATATACTTCAAATGCAAATTTATCAATTGCCATAACCATTATAATCAAACATTTCACCTATATGGTGGAATAAAACCAAGGTATCATCATGAGTAAAAAGCTACTCATAGCCACAACCACTATACTGAAAAAGAACAATAGTATATTCCAACACATCTTCCCTGAGGTAAATATATGTGTGGATGTGGTCTTATCACATGGAAGTGGAATATAAATTATAGAAAAATCCTGTCTAAGGATACAGCTTTATTAGCTAAGCATAAATGGCAATAATAAAATATTAAAAGAAAACTCTCATAAAAAAATAGCTCTCATTGGGGAGAGCAATTCTCAATCCTCCAAAGTGCAATAATTAACATGCATTGACAATGAAGCTGAATGCATCTTATAATGATAAAAATGGAAATGACATTAATCCTAAGTATAACCATGGCAAAATAAAATAAAGATCATTTGAAACTAGAAATAATAATTTATGTCTAAAAAAATTCATACATGAAATAATGCACTAAAATCAACAAATAAATACAAATCAAACTGACTTTTCTTTAAAAAAAAATGTTGAATAGCATAATAAATTTTGAAAATAATAAGAAATACATATATATTGAATAGCATCATGATATTTTAAAAATAAAGTGGGTATCAATGGCAAAATGCAAAACAATACTGAATGTAATAAATATAAAATATACTATCTTATTAGCATTATAATGAAATTACTGTGTTATATTAGCTAAAACCTTTTGTGACCTTTGGATAAATAGGAGATACTTATCTATTTATCCAGATATATATGAAATGGGTATTGATAATATAGTTAGAGTGTTACCTTAAAATTCAATAATCAAGAATCTAAGGATCCAGGTTCGAATCCCATGCTAGTACTGTCACTGGTCAGGCCAGCAACACCTGAAGAAGAGAGGAGAAACATACCCCTCAAAACATTGTGCATTTACTAACTTGTTTGCTGTGATATTATTAACAGTTAGTGCATATACTAACCTGTTTGCTGTGATATTACTAACAGTTGTTTGCTGTGATATTACTAATAGTTGGTGCATATACTAACCTGTTTGCTGTGATATTACTAACAATTGAATGCATTTGGAATATTTAAATAAAATTAAACTTTTCTAAAGACATTCAACACACATATTAGATAATGGAAATAGTCCAATATAAAAATACAGCTGGTTTAACTAAGACTTTAAAAAATCTGACTTGTAAATTATTTTATGATATATATATATATTAGTGTGTACATTAAAAAATGCAGACTGAAGATGACTAAGAAGAGATAAGTTAGAAAGTAGAAAACAATAATAAATTTCAGTCAATTTTTATAACTGAAACAGTAAAAGTGCACCTGAAAAAATAATGTAACATTAATAACACTACAATAGAAGTAAAGACATGGTTTGCAATTAGTGAAAGATATGTGTTAATATATATAAGCAAGAAGTAAAACAAATCATACATATATATCATTAATATATGAATGATTAGTAATCACATTAAAAATATCAAAGCTTCAACTTAATTTTAAGATGAATTATTCATTCAATAATTAATAACTATTTATTTTAAAGTTAATAAAATTCTGGATCAATATTATTAAATTTGTATTAAAAGAATATATGGTTAGTCTCACTATGCAAAAGGATTGTGTTTTAAAAACTCATAAGAGAAAAAGTAGAGAATAAGATCTGAGGAAGACTGCTAGAAACAGTCGAAACTGCAAAGAATAAATAAATATATTTTGCTTTAAAGTGTAAGAAGAGTAAAATGTTATTATATGTTAAAAATAATATGAATGGTAACTTTCAATTTAAAAGAAAAAGGAGATTAGGTACATGTGGAACCCTGGATCACCATATATCTTTTACATATCACCATAATAATATTTTATTTTAATCTAGAGCTGAATTGTTTTAAATATTTTATGAATGTATATATATACAACACTACTGTCTAATAATAGAAAATATACTCTTTTGGTATACCAATAGCTATGCTCATTCATTCGCTATTATTATTATTATTATTATTCAATCACACTTTATTAGAAAATTTCTGAAGAAACAAATATTGAAAATACTTACACAGACTGTTTACGATTATATAAAAATAATTGCTTAATACTAAAAACGTGTTGAAAATAATACTTAAAAAGAATTTGCATCTCCCATAGTATAGTAAACGATGATGTCTAATTGCGAATACACGCCATGATTTAAAAAAAAAAGGACCTTATGATTTATTTAGGTACCCCACTTAAAACACAAATGTTGAGAAATGACTGTATTTTTCAGCGACAGCTGCTTTACAAGCAGTTGTCCTGGGTTAGCGGGTTCGCTTCCCGGCTGATGCTATGACACATGAGAAAAAAAAATACATATATATATATTTAACAAATAATATTCAAAAATAGCAACGACAATAGAACTAACATGCGCATGCCCACAACAAAGAGAAATATTATTTTTTCTCACAGAAATCAAAAATTAAAATTCATTGTTTTTAATAGTCTTTACTATTTTGGAATTGTTTTAGTATATAAACATAATATACTCTTTTTTAAATTAATAAAACTAGAAAGAAAGAACTAGAAAGAAACAAGTTTTAAAAAATAATTTATTGCTTTTGCCATTTATTTATATTTGTCTTTATTTTTTTTTAAAAAAAAAAGATTTTAAAAATAAAAGTTTATTTATCTTAAAAGTTTTGAATATATTGGTTTTTCTTTCCTCTTTAATATAGTTTGTGATAAAGCATCCAATAATACCAAATGTCACATTAGCAAAAGGACAGAAAGTATGCAGACTATTGAATTTCTATTTTCTTGACGTTAAACAAGGTATCGTACAATATTCTTATACAATACAGTTTAAAAGCTCTGGGAAATGTAATTTATTTTTTAATAATGGGTTAATTAAGTTTATATTTAATAAAAATATGATTTTAATGCTTTAAAAAGTATTCCAAATTTTTGAGGGTATTATAACTAAAATTATATTATTTAATTTTGAACTAAACTATTTACTATTAAAATATATTTTAAACTAATCTAAAAGTTTTCATATACATTATGATACCATGATAATGAACTCTCACATTCGCCCAAAATTCCAAAGAATAAAATATTAAATAAAAAATTTAAAAAGTTAGAAATTAGTAAAAATCATGTATTTATCTTTTATTTAAATAGTCCGCTGCTTCTTTACTTTCCTTCTCTTTAATGTAGTCTATCAAATTCTTAATATTCTTTATATGCTCCATGCATCCACTCATATATCTATATCAATGTTTCTTCTTTCTTTTTTCTACAGACTGTTGCCTTTGGCAGGATGGTTCAGTTGGTTAGAGCGTTACCTTAAACTTCGTTATTCAAGAATCCAAGGGTCCAGGTTCGAATCCCATGCTAGTATTGTCACTGGTTAGGCCAGCAACACCTGAAGAAAAGGAGAGAATAATAAATATCTCTCGAAATGTTGTGCATATACTAACCTGTTTGATGTGCTATTACTAACAGTTGAAAGTATTTGGAATATTTAAATACAGTTAATTTTTTTAAAGACATTTAATACACATATTAGATGATGGAAATAGTCCAATATAAAAATACAACTAGAACACCGTCATCACAAACCTTCAGGAAACCCATGTTTTTTGTCTTGCATATTTTGTTTCAAGAAACATAGTGATATTAATGTGATGCAGTTCTGCGGTTGTAAAATTATTGCATTTTTTAAAAAAAGATATAGAAACTTAAACGGTTATATTTGTTCATAAAATAAGTTGAAGAGATGAAAAACAGTCATTTCTTCTAGAGTTAGCAAGTAACGTTAACCTTTATTTGTAATTGTTGCAACAATAATATATAATAAAAGTATCAAATATAAAATTTGTATTTTTCATTTTGCAAGTAATACAAGATATTTGTTTGCACACACACACACACACACATATATATATATATATATGCAAAAGCCTCATACCTCTGTTAGAAGAATGATGAAGGAGAATACATTACTCAAAAGTTACGATCTACTGTGTAATCAAGTTTTATTGATTTTCTATCTTTATCCAATCTTTAATTAAATTATCTACACAGCCATTTATTAGCCAGTATTGGATGATTACCTGAGTTGATTATGAGACAGATAATTGGGGAAAAAATTCTAAGCCTATCTAAAACTTGGAAAAAATTTCAGATACATATGGCACATGAATATATAACTAAAATGTTAGTGACATTAGATACACACACACACACACACACATATATATATATATATTAATACTAACATGCTTAAAACTAAGCATTGTGTATGCATTCAATATTCAATCTTCTAAATGCTAAAAGTCATACCATTATCAGCAATAGCTACACTATTAATAACTTATTACCCAATCATGATTTTACTTAAATGCATAGGTCTTTTCAATATACGTATAAACATCATACACACTTTTTTAAATACATGTACAAAATTACTCATAATTCAAATCAACTCTCCATTTATTTTTATATTAAACAAAGTTTTTGTTATATTAATAACTTCAGTTCCATATTTATTAATCAAAAGGATCTCTTTAACAATTTTCATTGCATTATTATTAAAGAAAACATTTTTTTTTGATTAAAAATATTTTATAAACAATATTACATTCATGAATTATAAAACCAAATTAATAGACTTACTCTTAATTCTGTTTTTATGAATTTTAATTCTTTTATTTAAATTTAATTTCTTTTCTCCAAAGTAATATGGGATTTTACAACCAACTCTATAAATATTCTTAATAATATTTTTTAAAAAAAAAAAGTCAAATTTTTCTTCAATGCAATTATCTTATTTTTCAACATATAGCTATTTTTGTTTATCATTTAAAAGTTGATGAAATAAATTAACAAACTTTCTTATTTTTAATCCTGTGGTGGTTGTGGTTAATCTGAGAGGTACAAACTCTTTTTTTAAATAAATGTTATGTATATTAAGTGTATTGATTCAAATTCATGATTAACTGCATGTTTTTATATTACTAATATTAAACCATAATATTTAAGTTGTCAGTTATTTATTTCATAAATGTATATAATATTTGATAGTAAATCCTCTCTGAGAGATGTCACAAAGTCTAAAATCAGTACTGATGGAGTTGTGAAAATAATTTCTAAATTGTAACAGCAAATAAATATATATATAAAAAAACATGTAATTTATTATATAAATAAAATAAAGGCAAATTTGTAGTGTTTTATTTTTCTAAATGTTTCAGCATACATTAGTAATTGTTATATCTCCCAGATACATGCAACCCTAGCTGCAATGTTTTTGACAGTGTCTTTTATAAATTTATATTTCTTTGTTTAATAATTTTTGAATTGTTATTAAAAATAAATAAAAACATCACATATTTTTATATAAATATAACAAAAACAAATTTGCAGTGTTTTTATTTATTTATTTTCATATTTCAACTCATTGTCCTAATGAAAATATCTCTTGGATATATGCAATCTCCACCACAAATTTTTCAACCATGATCTGTTCAGAGTTAATACCACTACTTGAATGAGTCTAAAAATGTTTTTACCAAATAAATTATTTTTCTCCAATACATTATATTAACCCATATATAATCATTATAAAAATATTCTCGAGTCAAAATAATGGTATTAAAATTATTTAATTTAGTATTTCAATGACAAGTGCTGTTTCATTTTTAAGTTGAATTCAAATAAAGATATTAAAAATAAAAGAGCATCTATTTCAATTGTAATTAATATTTACTAAGGCTATAAACCTCAAGAGTGTCCACATAAAAATGCGAAGGTAAGGACCTCTATGGGTTTTAACCACAAGCTTACACTTTGGAAGAAAAGCATGCATACTCTTGAGGTTTATAGCCCTAGTAAATATTACTTGTAATCAATGTGCATTTAAATAAATTTATAATTTCAATTATAATTGTAAATTTTTATAGTATAAAAGAGGATGAGTTAATGATTATATTGTTGCTTCATTATTTTCTTTTATATAAATATAAACTTTTTCCAGCTGTTAATATTAAATAATAATTAGATTAACAACTCAACACTGGTTTATTTAGCAATTGGAAGAATATTCTTTTGTGGTTTAAATATATTTTATTATTTTATTAAATTTACTATAAAAGAGAATTATTTGAATTCTAATAATCTAATTTTTTTACTGTAGCTTTAGTATATATAAAGTATATGCTTTATGTATAATAACTTATTAATCAACAAAAATAAAATTTTAGCATAAAATATTATACTATTAGACTTATTATATTTAAATACAAGTATAATTTGTATACTTGGAGTAGATATAATCATAGGGAATTTGAACAGACTTTCAAGCTTTCTTCAGCTATCCACTCCATCTCTTACAACTGAAACATGTAACCACACACATGTGAAAAAGATAAAGATATTCAATATACATATTTCATGCTGAACCAGCAGCCACCAGTTGATACAGATCATCATCTCCACCCACATATATAATAACTGCTCAGTTTATACTAAGATAGCAAATCTTCAAACTTTAATAGACAGGCTTCAATCTACCCCACCCTCAAACTCTTCAGCCATATATATCATTGAAATTCTGTGTTCAAATTTTATATAATTACATCTAAAGTCTAAGTATATAAATTGCACTTGTATTCAAATATTACAGATTCAGTTTGTATCCTGCCCATCTCTTTTCTGTGGATTTAAATTGACAACATCTTATACATGAGGTGATAGATTGATTTAAATTCAAGATGGGTATAACAATAATATTGGTATCAACAACGGATTTGGGTATTTCATCATTAGTTTTTCAATGGTAGGAATGGCTGAAAAATTGAAAAGTGGAGTAAATTGAAGCGTGCCCATTAATGTTTGAATATTTATATTCTTAATATAAACCAGGCACTTATATATATATTGGAGCTCATTTGGAGCTCATTTATCTTTTTCACATGTGTGTAGCCATGTGTATCGATTGTATGAGATAGAGTGGATAGCTGAAGGGACTTTAAAAGTCTGAGTTCAAATTCTCTATTAGACTTATTATAATTATTTTAAAAAGATTAGATATATTTACTAGGAATAATGATTATGGAAGAAAATAAAACCAATACTTTTCTTTTTCATAACTTGATCCTTTTGCTACCGTGAGAAGCCGGGAACGGGGGAGAAATAAAATGAAATTGTCCTGTCTAAAATAAAATGTTTTACTTTTATTTTCTGAGAGTCCTTTTTTCTAGTCATAAGGGATAGATATTGAAAAGAAAGCATCGCGATGTTTGAATAACGTTATATAATTACAAATAGGTATGCAAAATATTAATAATAAAAATTCTACATATATGAGTAAATAGATTACGATATTTTTTTAGACATAGTGAAATTGACTGAGTATAACTAAACACTTCTTTAGGGTTTATATTATGATATTAAAAAATCAGACACATCTAGCTTTGAATCATGCATTGTTTGAAGGTGTAGATTTATTATTAATTTTATAGCCCTAACATATGGTTTCTTTAATTTTATATCCTTCTTTACCTCACTTCAGTTACACCCTGATTGCATCTACTGCTAATTAAATGTTAAATACTTAAATAAATCTATTTTAGTGTTTCATAGAAAAGGAAAATGACATTCCTTTTTTTAATCGCAGTAGTCAAATATTATCTATCAAATGAATAAACATATTATTTATTATCATATCATCAACTAAGTCATAAAAATAGACTTTATTTGTCTTTTATTCAAGATGTTATCAAATATCTATAATTTCATATGTATTTCCTTAATAATTTTTACCACTTGTGTGTGTTACACATATGTGCACGCACAGTGGGTAAGTTTACAAAATAACAAAAAAAAATATTATTTAATAATTTTTGATTGAACAATATAAATTATTTTAAATTCTAGCAATGCTATAATTTTTTCATCTCTAAGTAAATATATGTTTCTAATGTGACTGATAGAATAATCTGTACCACACTCGTTATCTATATTCTTAACGTACATTCATTTCCTATAATATCAATGGAAACAGCCATATAACAGAAGCCATTTAAGGCAGATTGTAAAAAAAATATTTTGATATATTTGAATAATGGAAAAGAAGAATAAATTTTTAGATAATCAAGCGTTGATGGCCTAGTGGTTAGCACAGTTGCCTTCCAAGCAGCTGGCCCGCGTTCGCTTTCCGGTCAACGTATTTGACATATGAAAAAAAAAATTCCATCACAGAATTAAAATCATAATATATGTATATACAGAGTTGATAGAGAAAAACAGATGTTTTTTCCTAGATTCCTTACTTGAAGTCTTTTGAAATAAAGCATTAGCTTCATCATATAAATTATCCATTTTTTATTGGATTTTTTTTTTAAAAACTTCTAATGATAAAGTAATATATTATATCGTTTAAATATTCACTGTCTATTTTTTAATCTTATTGTATTGAAAATTACACCATCAAAATGATTTACAATTTTTATATGATGATAATTTGATTTATTATTTCTTTTTAAAAAAAAAATTAAAAAAATAGACACACATTAGTGCAAACCGTTTCAAAGATGCAATCATTTCAAACTGCTTAATTATGCATAAAAAATGTATGCACTAAAGACAAGTAGAAAAATTTAAATTATTTAAAATACAAAATGAAATAAAACTCTTTACACAGCTTATAAATAACAAAACACACATTCACCAATGTTTTAAACTAATTAATTATATTATAAACTATTAACAATCAAAAAATATTAATATAATTAATCACAATGCTAAGCATCAAATTGCGTATTCTGTTGGATGTTTTGAGATCTGATTATTCAGATATTTACTATGATAAAAGTGAAATTAGTTTGTTTATATATGTTTTCAGCAGTATATTTATAAATATAAAAAATTAAATGTAATTACCAACTTACTTTTTTTTTGTCACAACACAAATTGTGAATGTTAATTTTCTCAAAACATTAATAATGTATGTAATGAATTAATTGATAGAAAATTAAGGAAACCTAGTATATTACTAAGATGTGATAAGTTGGACTATTTCCACCATCTATGAGTGAATATTGAATGTATAGAAAATTTTAAATTTTATTTAAACTTTCCAAATACAAACAACTGGTTTGTAATAACACACAAATAGACAACACAGGTTAGTAATTACACAATGTTTAGAGTAGTATTATTCTCCACTCATCTTCAGGTGTTGCTGGCCTATATGCATAGTGACAATATTTGCTTAGAAGTTGAACTCACATCTTTAGATTCTTGAATATTGAATTTAAGGCAAATGCACTAACCAATTAAGCTATTCTGTCAAAAGTGTAATTATTAACCCATGTTGTCTATTTGTGTGTTGTTACTAACAAGTTGTTTGTATTTGGAAAGTTTAAATAAAATTTAAAATTTTCTATACATTCAACATTCACTCATAGATGATGGAATTAGTCCAACATATCATATCTTATAATATACCATCATCACAAACCTTCAGACAATTACTAGTATATTACTAATTCTAATAGCACTTTAAATTAGAGATGTAATAATATGCAATAGAGCATGTTCTAGAATTGTGGTCATAAGTAATGACTCTATGGTACTATACTAAAAGCATGTTCAGATAATATTTTATTATATAATACACCTGGGTCTTTTTTTATGTGGTAGATAGGTTCCACAAAAAACCTGCATTAAAAAAATCACACAAAAATAGGCTTAACTTACATTGAAAACTGTGGGATATGTTCCATAATTTTCAGAAATCACATAAAACCAAAGCTACAAGGTAAAATTACTTTAAAATTCACATAAAAAAAGAAAATAAAGTATGACTAATAAAAAATTTCAAATATTTAAAAAAAATTGATACAAGACAAACTTTTTTTTATTAACTATTTAATTTTATTCAAAACAATAAGTTTTATGTGTATTTTATTTTACATTTTTTCATATATATTTTAATCATTATTGCTATTTGACAATATGGGCTTTGTTTGTGAACTGGTAAGAAATCAGATTCATCACAAGAAGAAATACAATCAGTGCCAACTTCAGTCTTATGCTGTGTTAATGTTTTTCTGTCAACAATGTAATCGATAATTAAACTTAGAGATGATGATTTTACTAATTGTTTACAAAGCTTGTGATATCCAGTCTGTTATGTCTAGCTGTTAGAAAATGCACTTCCATGAGTGCAACTATATATATATAACACGCTTCCACAAATGTGTTAATAATGACTAACAGTTAAATTTTCTTTTATACACATATATGCATGGAGAAACTTTTAGACAGAAAAAAGTTACAAGTAAAAATATTTAAGAACTTTTAAAGATACATTCTTTTTAAGTAGAAATTAAAAGTTCTTAAATATTTTTACTTATGTTATATATAGAGTTCACAAAACAAACTCTTAACAAGCTTTGAGAATACCCTCAACCTGACCGGTTTCTGCATCTAGTGTCGTCAGTGAGGTGTTAGGATATTCATTAGATTAAAAATACTAGGACTAGCCCAGCACTTTATCTAAAGTATAATTATTGAGAAGAAAATCTGAAACCTTCAGACATTCATATGTCTAAAAATCCAGCTATCTAACTCAAATAGCCATATGAAACTGAACTAAGTTCAGATACACCATATATTAAAAGCTTGTTAAGAGTTTGTGTTGTGAACTCTATATATAACATTTGTAAATACGAGCTTTATTAAAATTAGGTCATGTGACATCTGACTTGATTTTTTTTGTCAATTCAATTTATATTTTTACTTGTAACTTTTTTCTATCTAAAAGTTTCTCCATGTGTATAAAAGAAAATATAAACATTGTAACTTTTTTCTGTCTAAAAGTTTCTCCATGTGTATAAA
>JAQFVV010014309.1:0-37500 GCA_028023455.1 Epiperipatus broadwayi
AATATATTGTAATGGTCAGAATCGTCTATCTCGCTAACACACTGCATAATTCAAACCCCAGACACTAAACTGAACATTCTAGGAGGGGTTGCCTTCTAGATATACTAAGTTCGAATCTAAAGTCCAAATTTCACAGCGCCACCTGCGTGATAACACATCTGATGCTACAACTAGTATAACCTTTTACCGGTGCCTGGTTTCAGGGAGAAACAAAAGACTCTATACTAAGATAAGTTTGGGTGGCTAATTAACGTCTATGGATTTATAACAGAAATGCAGGAAATATATATATATAGACCGAGACAGTGATAGGAATCAAATAAAATAAGAGATAAAATTTAGTTTTAAATAATTTCACACAATTTATTTATATAAATACATATATATATAACGCCACTGTCTGCTTATATGAGACAGGGACGTGTGTTAAATAATTGTTGGCCTTTATATTTCAGTAATGACAAAAGGTTTTAAAACAGAATGATATATTCTATTCCTCGGGCTAATAGCATTACGATAATGTGCTTGACAAGATAGGAACATGTGTGAGGTGCTTTGAGTAAATAGACAAGTTTAAGACAATATTTGAAATTAAATGTTCTAAAATATTTATTGATTTCGAGAATAGTAATGGACTAAAGCTTACTAAGCAAACGTGGGAATGGGATCAAAGCATTTATTTGAGAATAATAATAGAGTTGTATTGGGAGGTCAGTATTGCTGATAGTGAATTTATAAAGTTGGAGGGTGTGACTCATTTAAGACACGGATGCTTTGTAAAATAAATATAAAATGAAACAATATTGAAGATCCGGAATAATTACGGAGGGCATCTCGCCGCTAACCCGTAGGAAAGTATTTTGACGAACAGCCGAAACTTAGCGACTGTGTGATGATTGCGTTTAATTCCCAGGGGTGTCATTGGTGAACACCCTCTGCCAGTGAAACTTGCAATAAGCGAAAAGAACGGACTTTGCCGTGTAAAGAATCCTTGGAAAAATAAAACAAAGCGGTCTCAACAACCAATTCATGTACCAGCAATACGAGACTAGTGTATATAAAAACATACTAAATGGGTTTTACTTGGATTAAGAGAAATGCCCAATCAAATTTCCTGAAATTCATTTAAGAGGGTCCGCACATTCTCGACGTCAATGATGAACTTTGTAATTAAAGTAGAACACGGTAATTAAAATAGGAAAATGCATGCTTGCGGGTTTGAAAAGTAAGTACAGATTTATATATGCAATCATGCATTAGCGGACACATTTAATCATTGACTTCGCACATACTCTTATATTAGATTAAAATCAATAACATGTAGAATTTAAACTATGTGATTATATTATATTAAAGAAAAGAATCACCCTCGAACGAGTGATTTCCAAGATAATAAAATTGGAAAATTATAAATTTAAAATATGCCTTAATAGCGGCGTCTTACTTTCAATAAAGGGAATAGTTCACTCGGTCAAAGACGATTCTGACACATTATCATAATAAAATAAAAGAAAGCTTTATAAATAGAAAATATTAACCCAAGGATAGAGCAAAATGTTGAGTATATTTAAATACATGAAAGAAATACATAATGAAGTTGTGAAATATAAGAAAACAATGTTAAATAGCTATAGCAGGTTAGTTAGTGATCACAAGAGCTCTTGGGTTAATTTAGGTTACCTTTGGAGAAGCATTTGCAGGTAGATGTTCGGCAGGTTTTATAATTCAGCAGCAAAATCTGGAATGTTCATATTTTGGCAGCGGCAGCAGCAGTTCCGGGATCCGTGTGATAAATTTTTGATGGTATGGAGCAGCGGCTGGCTATTCCGAGGGGACATAGCCATCTTAAATGCCTCTACTCGGACATGTCAAGGTTAGGAAATTATTAGAATTTTAGAACAACTCAGAAACCTTTAGACAACTCAGAATTCTTTAAAAGCTTAGAAACCTTTAAGAGCTTAGAAAGCTTAGAATGGTGAACAAAAGAAAAACATCCTTTTTATAGTAAAATTTAACAATAGATTTGTCCTGGGGCATACAAAATTATTGGACTTATCTGCTGTAATTAAATCTATCCGAATGTCTAAAGGAATTCAACATTAATTAATTTCTTTTGTTAACTTCCCCGTCGACATTCGAATTACAAACTAGATTTAATTAAAATTACTGCTACTAATTAAAGAAAACTTAAGTGGACAGCTGCTGTTTTTAGATAAACTTATATAATTAAACTATTGTCCCTCATTTATTGTAACAGAAATATTTGGGATGATTTTTATTAAATAAAACGAAAATTATTTTATTTTAAATTGTAATATTTGAATCTATCTACTAAACGAATATTTACTAATGAATTTTATTTTAAATCAAAATATATTATGACGGTAATATATTTGTAAATAGATCCAAACAAAATAACTAACAATTTATAATTTTGATATGTTTTAAAATGGATATCATAGTGTGTGCGCAATTACGACTTATATAACTTACTTTTTAATAAATGTAAATTATGTGAACAAATACGTAATTCATAATATTTTATTTTATTTGGGAATAAGTTATATATATAATACGAGCATTGTGCTCGTGGTTTAAAATTAGGTGGGATTTTCGGTATATAAGTGTATTGCAGACACACTACGATAGATTGGGGTTCAAACTAAGGTATGAGGGTAGGGAGTAGGTGAGAAAAGGTGAAACGAAGATCTGAAAAGCAGACCTTACTGTTTCAATATATACACAAACTTTACTTTATCCCATTCAATCTCTTAGTTATCTATAATTAATGAACTTTTAAATGGGGGGAAGTATATTTAAGGGACTTACGAATACTTTAATAAGAAAAATATACTTATGATTACACTCCAGGCTAGTTTAATCTTTAGTAACATAATAATTAAAGGATGAAAGTTTGGATTTATAAGCCACATTTTATATTTACATTAATTATTTACTAAATGACAAAATAATAATGAGCACAAAGGGTCGCCATTATTTATAAATTAGGGTTTCGAAACAGAGCGCTAAATGACGCTATAATTAATACAATACGAAGATTTTAAATAATATCTTCAAAAAGAATATATTTCATAACTAAATGCATGCTGTTTTGAGACATAGGCATAATTAATAATAACTAAAATAAGGAAGAGAGAAATAAATATAACTGCAGTGATTAAGTTATATAGCAAAACACGAAGTTAATAAAGGAAATTAACAAAAATATGTCATTTATAGAATTTAAATATTATTGATAAGACAATTTAGAAAGACTTTACAATATAGTTAGCTAACCTGATTTTGAAGTAATAATGATTATTTTGAATTTTACACAGAGCTCTGCAATTTTAATAATTTTAAAACAGTTCTATAGCTGGAATGGAGATACTCGAGTTGGAATGAAAGTGAGTTCTTTGGCAGATTATGACATCTTCTCTTTAGTTGGTAAACGATTTAATATGGTATTCCTATAGCTGGACTTGGGGTAGTTGAATTTGAAAGAAGATGAGTGCTTTTAATGGCTTATGACATCTTCTATTTACTATAAGCTTGTTAAGGCAATGTTGGTTGTTGCTCTGACTTTTTTTTTTCATATGTCATAGCATCGGCCTTGACGCGAACCCACACCCGTCTGCAACCAACTACTTGCTTGCAAGGTGGGTGCGATGACCTCTCAGCTAACAACGCTTGACTGCTCTGACTTGATTTAATGATAAAATCATTTGTTGAAACAAATTCAATCAGTGAACTAGATTTTACTTTTACCCCAGGTGCAGTCACTAATTGATTTCTTGTTTACACAAAAATTTCCATTTTTAATTATAAACCAATGACTTTTATTTTAACTTGATATAAATAACTTTTACATATTTTCTTTATATTGTTTATTTAAAAAAAAACAAATTTGACAGATCTTATAAAAAAAATATTTTTAGTTTCAATTATATCTATAAAACATTAAATCAGAAAACCGTGAATATATTTTAAAGAAAAACATTTTACATTATTTTTATTTAATCTTAAATATTATATGTACAAATCATTATGCCATAATTTCATGGTTTAAATTATCCATCCACATACGAATATAATACAAATATAAAATTTAGAATTGACTTATAGATTAATAAAATATTTTATGAATAATTATGAGAATTTCTATGCTATAATTTTGTCAAACCTATCTAATTATAGCGTACTTTCGTATGTAAATGGATGATGCCATGATAGCAAATTTCACCGCTCGACTTATACATAACATTTTGACATTTAGAATAGGTTCGAAACTAGTTCAGACGAGTAGGTCATAAGCATCAAACAATTATATCTATTTCAATGGACCCTCATGCATTCAGTATTGCTCTTAATAATTTAAATGCAATGTTTTTTCTTAATCTTTTAAACAATCCAATTTTAAAAAATAATTCCTCAATGTGTGTTTTTTTTATAGACCATGACATTATATTAAATGTATATATTTTTTAACCTGCAACTTAAATCTGTGGATGACACTACACATATCTTGGATTACTGTCCTATCTTCATTAATTTACATCTTGTGTTGTTTCTTTCAAAACAAATTCTTTTTGCTATATTGTCATTTCTGAGTCTGTATAATATTAATTTTAATGAATTTATTATTTACCAAAGATGGTAAAACTTGAATGGTTTATAAATAATAGATGTATGTGTATACATAAATTGTTCTGTAACTTTCTTTAAATTTGAACTGAATAGATATTTAAAGGAGAGTTTGATTTGCTTTTTCTCCAGTAATTTAATCTTCAAATTATTGTTTGCCATGTAACAGCTTTTTAAAATAACACGTTTGTGAATATTAAGTGAAAGATGTATAAACCGAAATATAATTTGTATTACTTTAAAAGTTATTGGATAATATTGTTTGAAAGTATAAAAAAAAAAGTTTTACAAACAATCATCTTTTAAAATAATACAGTTTTGAAAGAAGAGAAAAAAAATTAGCTTTTTTAAAAAAAAAAAAACCGACTTGTCATAAAAATTATATTTTTTTAAATTAAAAAAGAACAACCACTTTTAGAGTAAATAATTTAAAAATACATCCATTTATAAAACTGTGAAAAAGCATGTGACACTATTAAGTTTGAATGCATATTGAAGTAGTTGTAGCTTCTTAATTAATCACACCTGTATATTATATGCCATTTATGTTTTAAGTAGTATGTACATAACTATCATTGCGAAGTTTTTCCGTGTGTAACCATGGAGAAACAGCACCACATAGTGGGCTAAAATCTTGGTAGTTGCTGTTAGCAGATGGCACATAAGCTAGATGTGTTTACAGCAATCAGCGCCACCTAGGTTCTTGGTATCTGCTGGTAGCAGACAATGTAAGCTAAATGGGCTTATGCATTGTGACCAGCGCCACTAAGTGGGCATCTTTGCTGCCAGTCAGCTGGTGTAATGTTTCTGTGCTTACGCATTGTGAACAGCACCACCTAATGGCTGGAATTTGCATTGCTGCATTTGGGGCCCCTACTCTAAGTATTTCTGTGGTTGACACAGACCAGCGCCTCTGGTGGCCACATGGGTCAAAAATCAGAAGTACCATTAAAACAAGTCATAAAATTTTGTAACTTGCTTTTAAGCTTGCATTTTATGATCACTAGATGGAGCTTATCAATAGCTCAAATCAAGCTTTTATTTTATAAGTGCCGAAAAAGAAAAAAAATTCAAAATCTCTATCATGGTCCCTATCTCCAAATTGGTTTTGAGCTTGTGGCTCATTGGGCATCTAGAAACTACATCTAAAATACTAACTCAAAAGTCAGCACTTATAAAACACATTTCTATCAATTTGAAACCATGAACTTATCAGACACATAAATGTCTTCCAATCCAGCCTTACAAACCAGATAGCTATATGGATCTGAATTCAGCTCACTTTCCCCATATAGTAGTAGCCTCTGCAATATATAACACTAAATGGAGCTTAAAAATAAAATATATTGCAGAGGCTATTACTATATGGTGAAACAGCTGAATTCAGACTCATTTAGCTATCTGGTCTGTAAGGCTGGATTTGAAGACATTTATATGTATGATAAGTTCATGCTTTCAAATTGATAGAAACATATTTTATAAGTGCTGACTTTTGAGTTAGTATTTTAGATCTAGTTTCTAGAGTTCCAGAGGTCCACTGAGATGAGCCACAATCTCGAAACCAATTGGTCTGGAGATAGGGACCCCTATAGAGATTTTGAATTTTTTTCTTTTTTGGCACTTATAAAATAAAAGCTTGAATAGAGCTATTGGTAACATCCGTCTAGTGAATATATATATATATAAAACAAACACAAGTTTTAATCACGTTAACTTGCTGTTTCTTTTATTTATGATCAATAGATGGCATTTTATCAAAACACCGACCAAGCATACATTTGTTTACATAAATGACAAAATAGTCAGAATTAACTATCTCTTTCATTTTGCCCACCCTCAGATGAGATCACTGATGATAGCAAATTAGCTTGAAATCAGCTGATCTTAGGGTAGGCAAAGTGAAAGAGATAGTTAATTCTGACTCTTTTGTCATTTATGTAAACAAACGTATGCTTGGTCGGTGTTTTTGGTAAAACGCCATCTATTCATCATAAATACAAGCGGCAGCAAGTTAACGTGAGTAAAACTTGTTTTTGTTTTTCATAAATGTACCTTTAAAGGTTTTTGCAATGATATATATTGCAGAGGCTTTGACTATGTGGTGAAACTGAACTGAGATCAGATCCATATAGCTATCTAGCTTGTTAGGCTGAGTTTGAAGACATTACCGGTCTGAAAAATTTCATGCTTGCAAACTGATAGAAACTTTTTGCATAAACACTTGGAGTCAGTGTTTAGATCTAGTTTCTGGCTCTATCCTTCACTGATGATAGCAAATTAGCTTGAAATCAGCTGATCTGAGGGTGGGCAAAATGAAAGAGATAGTTAATTCTGACTCTTTTGTCATTTATGTAAACAAACGTACGCTTGGTCAGTGTTTTTGGTAAAACACCATCTATTGATCATATATATATATATATATATATATATATCAGAGGTTTAATATATTTAGAAATAAATTTCTGAATGATTAAAAATTTATCCCTTATCACAAAAAGATTGTAGACAATCCTTCTAATATACGAAGAGAAAAGAAGTTAAAGAAATATTTCTATTAACTTTAAAAATGTATTGTCACTTGCTAACACTGAAGGGCTATAAATGACTTCATCACAAAACATTATATATATTAGAAATTTTCCAGTACAAACTATTATAAAATCATATTTGACACTAAGACATCTTGTAAATGGTATGTTGAAGATCTAAGTAATATGTTAAGTCTTGCAACAGTGATGTTTAAGTCATATGTTTACATAAATGGATTCCAGACTTACTGCAGTCTACATTTTTATATAGGTATGCAATCATAATAAATGAAATTCAATTTGTAATAGATGGTAACTGTATTAAGGTTATTAAAGACGATTTTTAGGAAATCTACCATGAGAAAATGAATTTGAGACAAACATAGAAAAGGTTGTTAATATCTCCTATGTTTAAATTTTGTTCTCACAGTTAAAATTGTCTACATTAGATCCCTGTATAAGAATTTAGGCTGAAGGCAAGAGTAAAAGATTTTTTATCAACATTATAACTAAATATTATAGTTGCAAATCTTTTCACATTATTTCATTATAGCATTTGATGATATCTTCATTGTGGCATATGCTATATAAACATATGCTTATATTTTTTACAGTTTGGTACAACTGATAGCTCAACCAACTTGGGATTGTAAGGTCACATGATCAATTCTGCTACTTGTGGTTCTGGTATTGGAGCTTCTAGTAAACACCTGAGAAATAAGGTCATTAATGTTTTTTGTTAATGGATGCTTATAAAGATTATCACACCAAAAATAGGTGGACTTATTCTATTCTTGATTTTTTGTTAACAATTTAGAGTAGTTTTAAATCATAGCCTCAGAGCGATGATTTACATCCTTTGTTTATATATACATTGAGCTATATTGAATTTAATATTTATATATCTCTCGTTGTCCTGAAGGTTTGTGGTGATGGTATTTTAGTTATATTTATATATTGAACTATTTTCATTATCTAATATAAGAATTAAACATCTTTAAAAAAATTTAACTTTATTTAAATATTCCAGATACATTCAGCCGTTAGCAAGAGCACATGTTTATATGCGCAACATTTTGAGAGTTATTATTCTTTCCTCTTTTTCAGGTGTTTCTGTTCTGATCTGTGATAGTACTACCATGGGAATCAAACCTGGACTCTTAGATTTTTGAATGTTGAATTTTAAGATAACCCCCTAACCAGCTAAGCCATCCTGTAATCAACATTTTGCGTGAATTTATACATGTAAACATTAAAAGTTTACAAAAATTTTCATGCATTTTTTATTTAAAGCCGAGTTAAGATGTAACCAAAAAACAAACATTTAAAAAATATATCATTCAATGGTAACTAGAATGTGTTACCAGTTTCATCATAGCTGAGCATCAAACAAAAATGTCATGGAAAATATCATAATCTATAATTCTATGATAATCTTATGATTATTGTGCATGTTTTTTTATGAGAAAGGTTAATTTACTTGGAAAGGATTTGAGAAGCTATGATGCTTACTTTTTTCTTCATAATGTTCTATCTGTGCTACTTATTCTTATTTATCGCATCTTAAGTTGGATCATAAGCTATAATACCTAGGAAACTATTAAAAAAGGATATTCCTAAAACCGCAAATATAATTAATAAGGCTATCTAAAAAGGTTGCATCACAGTGATTAAACATTGTTGCAATATTAATAACAACAAATTACTACCCCCCACCCACCCCAACTACCAGACACATATAATTATCCTATCCCTAAAATTTAACCCGCCCCATCTTCAAAACATATGCAAAATGACTTTAGAGTGAATAGCGGCTTCTGAATTAATATTTTTAAAAATGTATATAGAAACTTTTAATAAGTGAAATTCTTAAATAATAATTAGCAAAAAATAATCATAACTTGGTTTTAGTAATTTATTAATGCGCGTACTTTTCAATTTTAAATTTTGATTAAAGTTATTTTTATAACTTATATATATATATATATATTTTAAATTTAAATTGATATTTTGATTTAATTTGTTTTTACCTTGTAACGTAATGAAGTTTTTTTTTTAGTTAATGAGTTTTTGACTAGTTATTTTTTTAATTAAATGAACAGGCAGAACCTAAGTCTCAGAGCTGAGACAAGTCATAAGACTTTCTGCAATATTAAAATATGCATCTGAATATGGAGGGTAATTATCTGACAACTTAGAAATTTCTTGGGAAAACCTATGTAAATTTTTTTAATGCTAATTTTTCTGTGAAAATAAGTTAAATAACATAGAAGTAAACTTAAAAAATATTTTTTTACCACTTTTTAAAATATATTTTATATGTTATATATATATACTTGTTTATGCACGGATTATTACTAACATTTCTATAGGTAAAACATAAAACAGACTTTTTTAATAAAATAACACTACAGGGTATTGGCCTCTTTGTAGCTCCTCAAATTGCAGTGTAATAAAAGAGAGTACTCACCAGGATTATTAATTATGAAGTGATAAGAATTTTAGCCGTTTTCCATCGTTTCTTACCATTCTAGTTAAGATTAGCTAGATATCTAGATACCAATCAAAACAGATAGTAGACTGGAATATCTATGTGCCAGGTACTTGAAAGAAAATCTTAAACCTTTTGAAAATAATTTTACTTTGCTTAGATTCAAACATCAGCTCATAAAAATAGTAAATAAATGTGATACTCTACACCACAAAGTCTCTTTGTCATAATTATACAAATAAACAAATACCATTTATATCGAAAATATATAAGTAAAGATGTACTTCGACCAAACATAATACAGGGTAGATTGAAAATAGCTTTAAATTACTATCTGGAAAGCTATATTCTTTAAATCTCCAAACAAACAAAAAGCAGTCAACAAAAATAGAATTCACATGCCAAGGATTTACATTTTTTCCAACTTTATCTTCTTAATAAGCAGAGACAGTATTTATTTATTGATTACATGGATAGATTTCTGAGTTGTCAGGCATACTTGAAAACATAAAAACAATCTGTTTTATCTAAATTCCGATCTTAACTTATGGGCTATGACATCTACATGCATTAGTCCCTACACTATAAAGGCTTTTTTGCTATAACAATATATTTTTTTAAAAAATAAATAGGAAGACATGTTAGCTTCAGTTATCATGTGTAATACATTTTTCTTATCATATCTAGCATATCACATGAGATGCTCGGCAATATACATGCATGCACTTCAGAAATAACTTTCTTCAGTTGTTTTGGATCACTGCCAATAATTCATGCAAATTTAACATCTGATCAACTTATATTAATATTTACTTGTTTATTTCTGGTGCTGCAAAGTATTTGAAGAGGAAAGGACTTCTTGAAATGCATATATTGCAGAACTTTATCAATTTATTAATGGAATACTGCAGACATGGTAAAAAATGTATTCATACAATAACTGGAGGTGCCATCTTTTCAAATTTATTTGAATATTATTCAAGTTGATTTATTTCATTTAGTGATAATATGCTTTGTAAACTATAAAATATATTCATTTAAAATCAGAATGATATTTATAATGATTTCAAAAATTAAAACTACTTAGACATTGCTTTTACATCATAGTTATAATATAGTGCTAAGATTGCTAAAAATAAGCTGTTTTATATTGCAATAGTATGGAAATTAAAGGTTTATATTATGTGCTACCTAAGCACATCATGTATTTTAATTGAATACAGTAAAAGCATGCAAAGAAAATGAAGAAGACATTAGCCAAAATCTAAATATAAGTATTTACAAATGATAAACATAGTATTACCTACAATTGTTATCAAATAATCACCAGCAACCATTCTTTGTAAGTGGAAATGAAACATACTACAAATTCTTAAAATATTCAACATCAAGCCAATATCAAACTTTGGGAATATAATTGTGATGATATACACTGATATAATTATTCTAATATTTTTAACACATTTTTGCTGCAGGCATAAAATTAAATGTCAAAACAAACAACTACCAAATTAAATATATGTCAAAAAATGCTAGAATCATTATATCAGTGTCAATCATCATCAATGTAAATTGGTTGTTAAAAGGAGGTTGCCTTGAAGATAGATTAGGATTATTGATTGAATTTGATATTGGGATTGTCTATGTGTTTACTGATTATATATATATGAAAAACAAAAATGCAAGTTAAAAAACTTGCTAACGCTTGTATTTATGTCCACCGATGGCGTTCTACCAAAAACACCGATCAAGCGTATGCTTTGTTTACATAAACGTCAGAGTAGTATTCACTATCTCTAACTATAATTCCACTTTCAGATCATGATTTCAAGCTATTTGCTATCATCAGTGAAAGACAGGAATAAAGAAACAAGATCTAAACACAAACTCTGAGCATTTATGAAACAATTTCTATTCAGCTTGCAAGCGTGAATTTTTTAGACACGTAATGTCTTCAAACTCAGCATAGCAAACCAGATAGCTATATGGGTCTGATCTCAGCTCAGCATCACCACATAGTAGAAGCCTCTGCAATCTATATCATTGCAAGAAAGACCTCAAAGGTACTTTTATGAAAAACAAAAATGCAAGTTAAAAAACTTGCTAACGCTTGTGTTTATGTCCACAGATGGCGTTCTACCAAAAACACCGATCAAGCGTATGTTTTGTTTACATAAACGTCAGAGTAGTATTCACTATCTCTAACTATAATTCCACTTTCAGATCATGATTTCAAGCTATTTGCTATCATCAGTGAAAGACAGGAATAAAGAAACTAGATCTAAACACAAACTCTGAGCATTTATGAAACAATTTCTATTCAGCTTGCAAGCGTGAATTTTTTAGACATGTAATGTCTTCAAACTCAGCATAGCAAACCAGATAGCTATATGGGTCTGATCTCAGTTCAGCATCACCACATAGTAGAAGCCTCTGCAATCTATATTATTGCAAGAAAGACCTCAAAGGTACTTTTATGAAAAACAAAAATGCAAGTTAAAAAACTTGCTAACACTTGTATTTATGTCCACAGATGGCGTTCTACCAAAAACACCGATCAAGCGTATGTTTTGTTTACATAAACGTCAGAGTAGTATTCACTATCTCTAACTATAATTCCACTTTCAGATCATGATTTCAAGCTATTTGCTATCATCAGTGAAAGACAGGAATAAAGAAACTAGATCTAAACACAAACTCTGAGCATTTATGAAACAATTTCTATTCAGCTTGCAAGCGTGAATTTTTTAGACACGTAAGGTCTTCAAACTCAGCATAGCAAAACAGATAGCTATATGGGTCTGATCTCAGTTCAGCATCACCACATAGTAGAAACCTCTGCAATCTATATCATTGCAAGAAAGACCTCAAAGGCACTTTTATGAAAAACAAAAATGCAAGTTAAAAAACTTGCTAACACTTGTATTTATGTCCCAAGATGGCGTTCTACCAAAAACACCAATCAAGCATATGTTTTGTTTACATAAACGTCAGATTAGTATTCACTATCTCTAACTATAATTCCACTTTCAGATCATGATTTCAAGCTATTTGCTATCATCAGTGAAAGACAAGAATAAAGAAACTAGATCTAAACACAAATCATGATCTGAAAGTGGAATTATAGTTAGAGATAGTGAATACTACTCTGATGTTTATATAAACAAAACATACGCTTGATCGGTGTTTTTGGTAGAACACCATCTGTGGACATAAATACAAGCGTTAGCAAGTTTTTTAACTTGCATTTTTGTTTATCATAAAAGTACCTTTGAGGTCTTTCTTGCAATGATATAGATTGCAGAGGCTTCTACTATGTGGTGATTCTGAACTGAGATCAGACCCATATAGCTATCTGGTTTGCTATGCTAAGTTTGAAGACATTACGTGTCTAAAAAATTCATGTTTGCAAGCTGAAAAGCAATTGTTTCATAAATGCTCAGAGTTTGTGTTTAGATCTAATTTCTTTATTCCTGTCTTTCACTGATGATAGCAAATAGCTTGAAATCATGATCTGAAAGTGGAATTATAGTTAGAGATAGTGAATACTACTCTGACGTTTATGTAAACAGAACATACGCTTGATCGGTGTTTTTGGTAGAACGCCATCTGTGGACATAAATACAAGCGTTAGCAAGTTTTTTAACTTGCATTTTTGTTTATCATAAAAGTACCTTTGAGGTCTTTCTTGCAATGATATAGATTGCAGAGGCTTCTACTATGTGGTGATGCTGAACTGAGATCAGACCCATATAGCTATCTGGTTTGCTATGCTGAGTTTGAAGACATTACGTGTCTAAAAAATTCACGCTTGCAAGCTGAATAGAAATTGTTTCATAAACGCTCAGAGTTTGTGTTTAGATCTAGTTTCTTTATTCCTGTCTTTCACTGACGATAGCAAATAGCTTGAAATCATGATCTGAAAGTGGAATTATAGTTAGAGATAGTGAATACTAACTACTCTGACGTTTATGTAAACAAAACATACGCTTGATCGGTGTTTTTGGTAGGACGCCATCTGTGGACATAAATACAAGCGTTAGCAAGTTTTTTTAACTTGCATTTTTGTTTATCATAAATGTACCTTTGAGGTCTTTCTTGCAATGATATAGATTGCAGAGGCTTCTACTATGTGGTGATGCTGAACTGAGATCAGACCCATATAGCTATCTGGTTTGCTATGCTGAGTTTGAAGACATTACGTGTCTAAAAAATTCACTCTTGCAAGCTGAATAGAAATTGTTTCATAAACGCTCAGAGTTTGTATTTAGATCTAGTTTCTTTATTCCTGTCTTTCACTGACGATAGCAAATAGCTTGAAATCATGATCTGAAAGTGGAATTATAGTTAGAGATAGTGAATACTAACTACTCTGACGTTTATGTAAACGAAAATACGCTTGATAGGTGTTTTTGGTAGGACGCCATCTGTGGACATAAATACAAGCGTTAGCAAGTTTTTTAAACTTGCATTTTTGTTTATCATAAATGTACCTTTGAGGTCTTTCTTGCAATGATATAGATTGCAGAGGCTTCTACTATGTGGTGATGCTGAACTGAGATCAGACCCATATAGCTATCTGGTTTGCTATGCTGAGTTTGAAGACATTACGTGTCTAAAAAATTCACGCTTGCAAGCTGAATAGAAATTGTTTCATAAACGCTCAGAGTTTGTATTTAGATCTAGTTTCTTTATTCCTGTCTTTCACTGACGGTAGCAAATAGCTTGAAATCATGATCTGAAAGTGGAATTATAGTTACAGATAGTGAATACTAACTACTCTGACGTTTATGTAAACGAAAATACGCTTGATAGGTGTTTTTGGTAGGACGCCATCTGTGGACATAAATACAAGCGTTAGCAAGTTTTTTAACTTGCATTTTTGTTTATCATAAATGTACCTTTGAGGTCTTTCTTGCAATGATATAGATTGCAGAGGCTTCTACTATGTGGTGATGCTGAACTGAGATCAGACCCATATAGCTATCTGGTTTGCTATGCTGAGTTTGAAGACATTACGTGTCTAAAAAATTCACGCTTGCAAGCTGAATAGAAATTGTTTCATAAACGCTCAGAGTTTGTATTTAGATCTAGTTTCTTTATTCCTGTTTTTCACTGACGATAGCAAATAGCTTGAAATCATGATCTGAAAGTGGAATTATAGTTAGAGATAGTGAATACTAACTACTCTGACGTTTATGTAAACGAAAATACGCTTGATAGGTGTTTTTGGTAGGACGCCATCTGTGGACATAAAACCAAGCGTTAGCAAGTTTTTTAACTTGCATTTTTGTTTATCATAAATGTACCTTTGAGGTCTTTCTTGCAATGATATAGATTGCAGAGGCTTCTACTATGTGGTGATGCTGAACTGAGATCAGACCCAAATAGCTATCTGGTTTGCTATGCTGAGTTTGAAGACATTACGTGTCTAAAAAATTCACGCTTGCAAGCTGAATAGAAATTGTTTCATAAACGCTCAGAGTTTGTATTTAGATCTAGTTTCTTTATTCCTGTCTTTCACTGACGATAGCAAATAGCTTGAAATCATGATCTGAAAGTGGAATTATAGTTAGAGATAGTGAATACTAACTACTCTGACGTTTATGTAAACGAAAATACGCTTGATAGGTGTTTTTGGTAGGACGCCATCTGTGGACATAAATACAAGCGTTAGCAAGTTTTTTAACTTGCATTTTTGTTTATCATAAATGTACCTTTGAGGTCTTTCTTGCAATGATATAGATTGCAGAGGCTTCTACTATGTGGTGATGCTGAACTGAGATCAGACCCATATAGCTATCTGGTTTGCTATGCTGAGTTTGAAGACATTACGTGTCTAAAAAATTCACGCTTGCAAGCTGAATAGAAATTGTTTCATAAACGCTCAGAGTTTGTATTTAGATCTAGTTTCTTTATTCCTGTTTTTCACTGACGATAGCAAATAGCTTGAAATCATGATCTGAAAGTGGAATTATAGTTAGAGATAGTGAATACTAACTACTCTGACGTTTATGTAAACGAAAATACGCTTGATAGGTGTTTTTGGTAGGACGCCATCTGTGGACATAAAAACAAGCGTTAGCAAGTTTTTTAACTTGCATTTTTGTTTATCATAAATGTACCTTTGAGGTCTTTCTTGCAATGATATAGATTGCAGAGGCTTCTACTATGTGGTGATGCTGAACTGAGATCAGACCCAAATAGCTATCTGGTTTGCTATGCTGAGTTTGAAGACATTACGTGTCTAAAAAATTCACGCTTGCAAGCTGAATAGAAATTGTTTCGTAAACGCTCAGAGTTTGTATTTAGATCTAGTTTCTTTATTCCTGTCTTTCACTGACGATAGCAAATAGCTTGAAATCATGATCTGAAAGTGGAATTATAGTTAGAGATAGTGAATACTAACTACTCTGACGTTTATGTAAACGAAAATACGCTTGATAGGTGTTTTTGGTAGGACGCCATCTGTGGACATAAATACAAGCGTTAGCAAGTTTTTTAACTTGCATTTTTGTTTATCATAAATGTACCTTTGAGGTCTTTCTTGCAATGATATAGATTGCAGAGGCTTCTACTATGTGGTGATGCTGAACTGAGATCAGACCCATATAGCTATCTGGTTTGCTATGCTGAGTTTGAAGACATTACGTGTCTAAAAAATTCACGCTTGCAAGCTGAATAGAAATTGTTTCATAAACGCTCAGAGTTTGTATTTAGATCTAGTTTCTTTATTCCTGTCTTTCACTGACGATAGCAAATAGCTTGAAATCATGATCTGAAAGTGGAATTATAGTTACAGATAGTGAATACTAACTACTCTGACGTTTATGTAAACGAAAATACGCTTGATAGGTGTTTTTGGTAGGACGCCATCTGTGGACATAAATACAAGCGTTAGCAAGTTTTTTAACTTGCATTTTTGTTTATCATAAATGTACCTTTGAGGTCTTTCTTGCAATGATATAGATTGCAGAGGCTTCTACTATGTGGTGATGCTGAACTGAGATCAGACCCATATAGCTATCTGGTTTGCTATGCTGAGTTTGAAGACCTTACGTGTCTAAAAAATTCACGCTTGCAAGCTGAATAGAAATTGTTTCATAAACGCTCAGAGTTTGTATTTAGATCTAGTTTCTTTATTCCTGTCTTTCACTGACGATAGCAAATAGCTTGAAATCATGATCTGAAAGTGGAATTATAGTTAGAGATAGTGAATACTAACTACTCTGACGTTTATGTAAACGAAAATACGCTTGATAGGTGTTTTTGGTAGGACGCCATCTGTGGACATATATATATATATATATATATATATATATATATATATGTATATATATATATATATATATATATATATATTAATTTATGTTTTATGAACAAATGTTGTATACTATACATCTATTCATAAGAATTGTTCATAAGAAGTGATTGTACCTCAAGATGATTATTAAATAAAGAGAAAAGAAAATTCATTGAATATTTGAACTTTATAATATGTTAAAATATTTGTTGAATTTTCATATGATACATATCACTAACAGATGTTAAGATTTGGGAATTAATGAAAATAGCAAGCTCTATGTGTTTTCCGTATTCAAAAATATTAGAAAAGAAGGTAAATAACAATTCACAATTCTACATAAATAATAGACTGTTCGACTATTCTGTCAGATGAAATAAATTCCTAATTTTTAACAGATGGAACTGTTTGAATTTTACATTATGTGGAAATATCTATTGAATTTTATTATGATAAATATCATCTTCAGATGTTAATTGAAAGTAATTAATGAAAAAAAAGTATAAATGTTTTCTTTATTCAAAATACATAAAGATTGATACTGTAGCTCTTTAGTCTCTATACAAAATCAAAAGACTGCATTCAAATGTGAACACTTTTAAATGCAGAAAATGTATACAGTTTGTTATTTTCATTATTTACAACCTATTAATATTTGACAGTGATAAATATCACATGAAAATTCAACAAATAACTCCACATATTGTAAAATTCAAATAAGCCCATCTGTTAAAAAATTATCAATTTATATCACGTGATTGAACAGTGGAACAGTCTATCATTTATAAGAATTGTGATATGTTATTACCTTTTTTTTTCCTTACACTGGTAAATAAATACTGATGTTATTTAATCTTTATATAACATTAAGAGATTGCATTTCAAAAATGTTTACGGCTGTCTATTTTCATTAATTACTGTGTATTAATTTGTTACAGTGATATTTTTAATAAAGTCAACAAATATTATCCTATATTATAATATCCACATGCACATATATTAATAGTATTATTTCTAAAAAGCTTTTGTGGAGTAAAATTATAATACCTAGATAGCTTTAATTGAAGGGCAATAATAAGTTTTTTACTAGAAAGATTCTTATTTCTCAAATCATTTGAATTATAATACTACAAAATAATCATTTGTATGTGAGAATATTAACTTCTGGGGTGTAAAGAAGTATAAAATAACCATAAACATTACCCTCAATTCCACTTGAATTCCATACCCCCTTAGGATTAAAAAAAATATAAATAAAGTAAATGCTTCAAAATCATAAGATTTTAATATAAAAATTCTTAAATTATTTTTATTTTATTTTTCTCAAAGAAGACAGCATTAGCCTCATCAAAATGAATAGTTTTGATTGAATCCATATCAAAGATATATAAAGCAGAAAATAGATAAGTATTTCTAACCCTACTTTTATGTATCTTTATTCTTTAAGCTTAAACTATATATAAACAGATTTTTCAAATAACGAAATTTAAAGCATATTTTAAGATATAAGATGAAAATAAAAATTTGTTGAAATAATAAAATAAGATATTAAAGTAATTTCCATTAATAAGATATTTTAAAGTGAGATAATGATATTAAAGTAATTTTTAATATCCAAAATATATAAGAAATTTTGCTTATCAGAACATGAAATCAGCCAGTTAGATCAGAAGAGATAAGTTAAAAGTTTAATTAACCATACATCAACTGGAATTATCAATAAATATAAATGATACTCAAAATAAATAACCATTCATCATCATGAAAGATTAGAAATCAAAAATAAATACACATTCAATCTTGTTACTGGATTTGAAATGGGTCTATTGTAGACTAGCTAACTATTCAGCCATTGCCAGCTTGGGATAATTATTTAACCATTAATTTGGTTGCACCAACATATGTGCCAATCCATCACACTACATAATTATCAGAAATAATAATATTGGGAAATTAAAACATGCTGATCATCATTCATATTCTGGCTTCTTAGTACCATTATTGTACTGGCCAACTATAAACTTAAATTCTAATAGAGACTAAAATAAAATAAAATGTAATGTGCATGCTTTAAATAATATATTTCAGCACCACACCTTACAATGTCATACTGCAATGATGTTTGCACTAATAATACATCCTCATTCATATAGTCAGACTGTTATGCTTGAATCTAGCTCAGAAGAACACAAGAGCTACGACTGTGACTGTGATGAAGAGATGATGCAATACATATTTTAACAATTGCATTTAAGTTTATTAACAACAATAAAAAATAAATACAATTAAAATCACTAGAATATAGCTATACACCTTTAAGCATTTTGATATTGATCAATATACAGAAATAAAATATGTCACATTATGGTTTACATGATTAATATACAAAATTCAAGTTACTACATTGTGATTTACATATATGTTCCACATAGGCACACTAACATCCATTTTACTATAAAGTGTATATATTTCAATTGATATTTAAAATACAACAATGATCATTATTTTAAGTTAAATAATAAAAATACCTCCTACCAAGTTATACATGTCATCACATTGATGTATGGTGTATTTTATTATTTAATGTAAAAGATTTGAAGTGTCATAATCTATAAATGAAATTCAATTTTATACATATTCAATAACATATTTAAAATACATCTGTTTGCGTATTAAATTGTAGGTACACACTGATGTATATGAATCATATATTTCATTTTTATCAAAATAAAATCATTAATTTTATAATACATAATTAATTCTCAATTTAACATATATGTTGTGCACACAGGAATGTTAATTCTGATGCTTAGATTTTGAAATACATCCAGAGTTTAAACAATTTAAGATAATCCTATTCTGTATTATATATCTCATTTTGTAAAATGTCATTTTTAAAAAAAAAAAGAATTGTTTAAAGCAACTTACATTATATATATATATATATATATATATATATATATATGTGTGTGTGTGTTAAAACGAAGATTTTCATGGGTTAAATATATAAAATACATATTTTGCGGGTTCATTCATGTTAAAAACTTTTAATATTAATATACTGACATTTTGACTTGGTCACACAAGCCATCCACAGAGTTACAAAAGATAGAAAGACGGTTGTAGAGGCGCTATAATCACTGATTTGAATAAAATGTTAAAATTCCACCAATAGTAAAAAAAAATGTTAAATTTAGAAATGTTTTTTTAAAAAAAAAATTTCCAAATAGGAGGAAGTTTGCATGTATCATCTCGCTTATTGATACAATCTGGCCTTTTAAATATCTCAATGGCTTCTCTAATTTTGCATTGGTAGAGATTATCACATCTGGATATGATCCTGGTACTAGAAAAATCAATTTTATGACCTGAATCTATAATATGGAGTGAGAGTGCTGATGATGATGAGTGTTGTTTAACTGCATTAGCATGCTCATCTCTCCTAACACTGATGCGACGATTACTCATACCTATGTAAGAAGCTTTACAATTTTTACATGAGATTTGAATTCCTCTTGAATCTCATGGTGTCTATCAAATCTCATGTAAAAATTGTAAAGCTTCTTACATAGGTATGATTAATCATTGCATCAGTGTTAGGAGAGATGAGCATGCTAATGCAGTTAAACAACACTCATCATCATCAGCACTCTCACTCCATACTATAGATTGAGGTCATAAAATTGATTTTTCTAGTACCAGGATCATATCCAGATGTGATAATCTCTACCAATGCAAAATTAGAGAAGCCATTGAGATACTTAAAAGGCCAGATTGTATCAATAAGTGAGATGATACATGCAAACTTCCTCCTATTTGGAAAGATTTTTTAAAAAAAACATTACTAAATTTAACATTTTTTGCTATTGGTGGAATTTTAACATTTTATTCAAATCAGTGATTGTAGCGCCTCTACAACCGTCTTTCTACCTTTTATAACTCTGTGGATGGCTTGTGTGACCAAGTCGAAACGTCAGTATATTAATATTAAAAGTTTTTAACATGGATGCACCCGTAAAATATGTATTATATATATGATGTGATATGTTTGTCTGTGTTTTTTTGCATGTATAGTGTAATGGGTAAACTCTTCTCCCTGTGAGGTGTATGTAACTATGGTCACCTACCTGGTCTTCATGAAAGGGCATTACACATGATAAGGCATGTCAATTATTTGATGATTTATATACATTGTAGAAACTGGTCCCATGATGATTAATGATTGAATGTGATGAGATTCATATGAGCACAACTTCCTTTACCTCATCTCTTTTTCTTCTCATCATGCCACAGCTTTCAAACACAGAGAATATACATGTACCCTATTTCCAAGTATGGCTATTAGTTATCTGATTTGTATATTAAAATATGCATATAGTGTAGTTAATTGGAAATAGACAAGTCAAATAACAAACAACTAATTGGATTTAATAATTAATATTTAACGAATTGATTTTGATGGCTATTCGTAATTCTTTATAATAATGTTGGATACATATTTAATGTTTAATAATTGTATGGGTATGATCGTCCTTTGTTTGTGTTTCTCAACTATTTACTAACCCATGAATGCTATGAAGGATTACCATTCTCCATTTCAATTTAATAAACTCAAATTTACCTTGAAAACAATTTGCAACTATATCATAACAATTGACTCTTTGATGACTAAAATTTCATAAAACCATTAATTAATATTCTGCCTATCCATATATGATGATTCTGATCCCCCTCCAATTGTCATTATATAGAACTATGATAGAAACAGACCAATCATGCAAGGTTTAATCATGCATTGCGAACAACAAATAATTAATAATTAAGTTAATTAAACTCAAACATTGAACATAAAAAATATTGTAACTGTCAAAGTGAGCATTTAATATTAACTAAGAGTTAAAAGTCCTTTTTTTAACCCACAAATCGCTTGATGACACTTTATCTCTTTATACACATAAACTTTATGTTATCTGGTCTTTACAATGTTATTGGATTTATGTTTAAAAAACATGTTATTTTAATATTTTTTAAACATAACATGTAATTTTTTTACATCTTCTGTTTGTGTAATTTCATTTATTTTTTAAAAAAAAAATATTTTACTTTTTTTAACATTGTCTTTTTTTTTAATTTCTCCTTTTTAATGACTTATTTAAAATTTACTATTTTGGTAAAAATAAAATGTCATCATTTATTTTTGGTGAAAACTTCTTATGGTCTGCCAATTATTTTATTTTATTGACTACTTTTTGGTCTTCTTTCTGCATAATTGACTTTTGGTTACAAAATCAGATGTGATTATTTACTTTTTAGATGACTTCTTTTAGCTTAATTTAATTTTACTTTTTTATTAAAAGAATAAGACATATATGATTTCCAAATACATGTACTGAATGAATTTAAATAAAGTAAATAATACACATGAAGATTTTTTTTTTAATATTTTATTCTACAAATAAAATTTTATTTCAATGTTTACAAACATTAAAATAAAATAAATAACCCAAAAATTGTGGACAAAGAAATGAAAAACTCTCATTTTTAATTAAGAGCAGTTTCTTTGAGAATACGTAAAAATAAATCCTCTCTCTTGTTCTGATGCCTCCACATAAACTCTAACAAGTAGTCGTTTACTGCATTTCAGAGCACATCATGCTGTTTTTTTTATTTTTCTGTTTGAGCAATCCCCACAAATGTTCATTTTTATGAGTATGTGTGCCTGTTGTGGGGTCAACAAAATTGTATTTATGATTTACTCAGAGGTGTTTAAAACTAGCAGCCTCAAAATCAGTCATCCAATAACCTTTCCAACTGTCAGAGAAGATTGTGGAGCCTGGTTTGATGTTCTCTTTTATGGCTTTCAAAACGGTTTTCCACAGAACATGATGCGACTATAATCACAAAACATTCTATTGGCACACATACCTACAAATATCCATTGCTGATGTAACATTTGGCCTTGATGGATCTTACACCAAGTAAACATAGAATTGTCAATCTCAACTATACAACATGGCATTCTGATTTGATGGCAGGTAGCACAAAAAAGGCTTTCTCTGCATAGCTCACACCAGCCTGTACATCTACTAGATGACGGCGTATATGAATAGTTATATTCCTTCACTGGATCTTTTCATGGTGAATTTGTCAAGGCTCCAGAAACATTCAAGCCTCAAAACATTCAAAAGAGGGATTTGAGAGCCATTGAACCACATCTGATTGTGTATGGAATACCTTTGAAGGCAAGTAGATGACATGTATTTCAAGGTGTAGGTTCACATTTCTTTTAATGACATGGCTCGACTGCAAATGCATTTCTTATAAGAAGGTATTACTTTTTTTATCCTGAAAAAGTAATGCAGCCTCCTCATCTGTCATTGGCAAGTGACTCAACACTGTCATGGGAATAATATGTCATTTTGTCAAATAATAATGTGTTGTCAAAAATAGCAGAATAGTCATGAGATATAATATAAATCTGCATGACAATTCCCTTTCCAAAAATATTTTCAACCTTAAAAATGCTCTTCACAAAAACTAACTTCATAACTTTTATAAAATAATTATAAATCACTTCAGTAAGACAATAATATTAAAATGCAGATTTTTAATTAACACTGCCATTTAAAAACAGATGCTCGTGATGCCGTAAAAATGTAAAAATGAAAATGATCACAGAAATAGTGAAACAAAACATCAAAAGACTTATTACGCTAGACGTATTACACTAGACAAACGAGAATTGTGAGATAATTTGCAAACCACATTTAACAGCCATTTTATTAGGCCACTTAAAGGGACTCATATAGCAGCTTTACGGGCAAACTTAAAGTCTCTTATAAAGCCGTTTATATCAATGGCGAATAGGTTAGCGACGATACTCGCAAGTGACTTGTATGGTCTAAATAATTACTGAATAAAGTCTAACCTTTCAATTCGGTAGACTAATATCCCAATTGGTAAGCAAGTTGAAGTCTTCCCCTAAATTTAATTATGACATGAAAAATAAAAAAATAGAATTGAACTCTCCTCTTCTTCTAGAATAATTGATGATTGGGTGGATTGACTCTGTTTCAAAAGAAAGAAACCGATTTAACAACAAAATAAAAATTAGACAAGAAAAAATATAATTTGAGATGTTAATCCAACTTAGTCTAGCCATATCTCAAATGTTTGTAATCCACATTGTGAAATATGTGAGTAGTCTTGCTCTAAGAACAGTTCCTTTCCATGCACTGAATGATATTCAGTTGAGTAGTATTTGGTCACCATCTAGGTCTCCATGTTGCTGACTCAGACACTTTTATAAAATATCTTTCCAATGCTGAGATCACATAGTTGCTTGATTGTAGCATTCTGTAAATCTTTTACTATCATGGTCATCATGATGTCAATTTGAAATGATAAACATATCTGGAATCATGTTTGTAAGATGGGCAGCTCCATCCCAACAATGTTTTATTGCTTGTTAGCCATGCATGGTTCATTCTTTCTAGCTTTTGTATTGGTTTGAAAATATAAGATTTATAGAATTAAAGTGGGTCGTGTAATCAACTTCCTCAAATTGCAATAATAGTAGTTATTAAACTTCAAAATTAAGGATAGTCAATACGACAAATAAATTGATTTTTAATTTATCAAGAGTCTTTTCTTGATGGATGTAATTTATTTGTCTTTCATTTTTTTTTTTTAAAAAAGGACCGAAAATGTTCAATCTTGTCTTATGTTTTATTTTTAGATCGTGAGCTTCAAGTTAGTCTTTGCTTTCATCGTTGACATCACTTTGACCTGTTTATAATGGAATGATTGGTTAATATATGTATATATAAACGAAACTTAAATATATTCTAAACAACGGTAAACAATTTATAATACAGTATAAATAAAAACTCAATAAAAACTCATAAAGAAATATTTTCGATTATATTCATAATCATTTTCAACTCAAATTTCAAAATGGAATCATGTATTACTAACCGGAAACACATGTCGATTTAAATATTCCATTTTGAATGTTGAGTTGAAAATGATTATGAATATAATAGAAAATATTTCTTTATGAGTTTTTATTGAGTTTTTATTTACATTGTATTATAAATTGTTTACCTTTGTTTGGAAAAATTTAAGTTTCGTTATTGTATTATTGATATTAGCGGACATTTATTTTGTTTTATTATATATATATATAAAGTACCCAAATTCCCTGTAAATGAATGCCCCAAAGACTATAACCGAAATCTAGAGCACATGTGATGAATGTAAGTATTCAAGCCTACCACATTGCACACTAAGAACTGTAACTAAAAAGCCTGATCACATCACAACACACAAAATTAATGATATAACATAAAATTATTATGATTTATTTCGGTACATCGCGAAGACCATCATAGCAGTATGTGAAAGTACATTAGACAAATTATAAGTTTGTAATTTTATTATTCTTCAAAACATTAATCTGCGATTTTTCATTGCATGAGACCTTATGGCCAACCATGGACAAAATGATATAATTTGTGAAACTATTAAAGATTATGAATTTTAAAATGACATATATGATTTTAATACAAATGCAAGTCTAGGTATGAGCTTTGCAATAATAATAAGCAAAGAAAACTTGGGTTCTTTCCTTATAAACTTAAATCTATAATTTAATAAATAGCACTGAAACTCTTGTTATATTGATGAATGACAATTATAACATTAAGCAAATAAATTCAATCATATCATCACCTGGAAAACCTGTTTATAAGTTTATAAAATTAATCAATTTTGTATCATGTACTAGAATCAACAACGCAAAGCTAAAGTGATGAAAAAGGCAAATGGGAATTTATTGTACCTTATACATCATAAATTACCAAAAACAAATGAATTCAAATGTTTTCTAAGAATATTACTAAAACTCTTATATCATGCTGTCAACAGTATATACTCCAATGTATGCTCTATTTAAGATATAGGATTTCTGTTTTTATCAATGACAAATAGCAACGTCACAGTAAGTTTAATTATAAATTAATATTTATTTACAATTTTATGATTAACAAATAATTGATGTAGAATGTTTAATATAATAAATAAATAAACAAATAAATAAATAAAATATTATATTTGTTCACTTTGCTAAATATATCATAGGCACAGTTTTATAAAAGCCTAATCAAACATTTTATTATTATTTGATCTAATTTATGCCTTGAGAAAACTATATTGAAATTCAATATCAAATCATGAAATACCCAATGTGTCAGTTCCAAAAACAATAAACCTATAATAATATAATAAGGAATATTTTATTAGCAGCAATAAGCTATAATGCAATGTTAACCAAAGTGAAAATTCAGACTTCAGTTCAGATAAAACAATTAACCAACAGTTAACCATTATGAGGATAATTCAGATAATATGCCCTGCTACACTTTGTGACTCAACTTATAAGTTATACTTATAAATGGAAGAAGATGATTTAAACATAATAATACAAAATACTTTGTCCAAACTTACATTTACGAAGTAAAATTATATTCCTGTGGATGCATTAATCTACACATAGAAATGATACAACACTGATTGCCCTGTGGGTTTATACACCACCATGAAGCAACAAATATAATTACACAATTCCGCGCGGATTAACCACCAGCGTAGGAATGAGTGTAAAAATACAGAAAGTGGCAACTAATTAATCTGTGGATTAACCACCAGCACAGACTAATGTCATTTAACATTGTAAAGTAATATTAATATTTACTTCATAGTTAAAGTGCAAAAATCATCCTCCTCAGTTATTCTGACAAATCAGAAAAACACCAACAATTTAACCGATGTGGGTTCACACATAATGAAAAGTGTTTCAATAATAAGGACAACTAATATACTGAATTACCTTTCTAAAAATATAAACATAGTAGCAATGTAATATATGTGACATGAGAATAGGAACAGAATTCTGGAAAGACTCATAAGACACTTCATGAGAGGTTGACACTCCATAAATTTATTAGTAACTCTCAAGCTTTTTCCGCCATCGATATTCTCTTGAATAAATATTTTATTCAATTCCTTGAATTTAATTTAAACATAGTAAAAATATAAATCATGAACCTCACATATAATTTCATATAACAATAAAAATTAAAATAATTCATTCTTAATTAAATACATAAACTAAAGTGAACAACATTTTTAGAATACTAAATATTATTCGTGAAATCAATGTAAAAATATCTTGAACAATAAATACACATTACACAAAGTAGTAATTATAAATTATAGCCGAATTTTATAGATGTGATTATATCCGTTTGTTCTAGTTATTATGAGTACTTTTAAATTAATGGATTTTACATGACTCCATGATTATGAGATAATTCCAAAAGCATGACATGTAGAGTTTAAATGAAAATGTTCTTTATAAATTATTAAATTCCAATTTTTTCTATAGCATTGTTCCAAGCTTATGATATCAGGCTATATTAATTTATCTATCCACATTTAAATCTAGAAATAACAATCAGAACAAAATAATTTAACAATTAATATTGGCGATAGAAATCAGAAAGTAGTTTTAGTTAAAGCTGTTATTATTATTCAAGTAGTAAACAAATTAAATAGTAAATACAGTACTGGCAGTATACATTCAGATAACATAGTTAATTATTTATTATCTAAATGCTAAGCAGAAATATTAAACCAGCATTTCAATA
Organism: Epiperipatus broadwayi; assembly: GCA_028023455.1. Lineage (NCBI taxonomy): Eukaryota > Metazoa > Onychophora > Udeonychophora > Euonychophora > Peripatidae > Epiperipatus > Epiperipatus broadwayi. Next base: position 27,676 of record JAQFVV010014309.1, read on the forward strand.
AAATTTAACATTACATTTGATTTTAAACCTCTTCTTTTTTAAAAATAATTTGTCATATCCGAAAAACTTTTGTAATTAAAATATTTATTTAATGTTTCCAATTTGTATGTAATAAAATATTCCAAAACATACTTTTAAAGTAAATCTATCCATCATATTTCAAATGTAGATATTGGGAAAATTATTAGCGATTTGATCAACTTGATCGCAAACTTGAACAGATCCTTTAAATGTGGAATCTCATACTATTATTAAATATCACCATTTAATATTTCGTATAAAAATTCTTGGTTAATCCGTTTGCTTATTAATTTTAAAAAATATGCTTAGCATATTTTACTTACATTTTATTCTTACACCATTTTTTTTCTTAATAATCCAGGAACGCTGTCACTGGAACGCTCAAAGCTCACACTTGAATTTATTATATTTTTATCTAATAATTAAAAATTAGTTAAACAAATGGCTTTTGAATTTAAATGAAAATAATTTCTAAGATTATTTTAAATAACTAATAATTATTATTTTAATCACATTTTACTACACTCGATGAGTGCTGTTAATTTCTTACAAGTTAACATATTTGACCCGAATCAGTGAATGGAAAAGGAGCAATTATAAATACATTAAAATAATACAGGCAATAAGCAAGGCGAAATATTACTTATTTTCACGAATAAATTATTTTGAATGCAAGAAAATAGTCAGTTCAAAATGCAAATCAAGGCAATCAAATCACAAAGAAGAAAACAGAGAAATTCTTATATCAGTTCTATCAATCTTTATATTTTACACTAAAATATAAGGTTACAATATATATATATATATATATATATATATATAAACAATTTAACATTAATGATTTATTTCTTTTGTTTTAGAGAGTTTGTTTGCTTGCCATTAAGGGTTCGGTATACATATACATTAATAAATGACCATAATATAATTTTAACTGCCAATTTAGCACAAAAGTATTACCGTATAAAAATGCTTTTGATTGTGTTAGTAGATTCAGTTATTAATGATATATATGGCATGTGAAAGTTACAATAGAGTATAATAAGTAATATTATTTTATAAAGCGCAGACGGTATTGAAATTAAACTGAGAGAGTGCACATTTCTCAAGCGCTTATGACTACCAACAGCCAATCAGATCTTAAGCAATGGGGCAGAGAGTTTAACAAAAAAAGAGTGGTTCCACTTTCCTCTTTACTTGTTAAATTCTCTGTCCAGTGTTTAAGATGTCATTGGCTGTTGGTAGTCATAAGCGCTTGAGAAAATTGCAATCTCTCAGTTTAATATCAATAGAGTATCTTAAGCAATGGGGCAGAGAGTTAACAAAAAAAGAGTGGTTCCACTTTCCTCTTTACTTGTTAAATTCTCTGTCCCAGTGTTTAAGATCTGATTGGCTGTTGGTAGTCATAAGCGCTTGAGAAAATTGCAATATCTCAGTTTAATTTCAATAGAGTATAGAAATATTTATTTTTAAGATGAAGTATCACTAAGGATAATTCATTTACTAATTCCTTAAGATGCATAATCATTTTATTTTGAAGTTTATTTTGTATGTTTGCGTTTCTGACATAAATAATCATTGTAACTTTTTAGTTGTGTTGTTATTGAAGTTTGCATGATATATTCGGTTTAATTGTTTATAAAATCATATTTAAGTCATTTATTATAATCATTCTGTCAATTAGTATTTTTTTTAATGTTTGCTGCCACTAACATGAGAATAAATAAATAAATATAATTTTATATGAATGTAATTTCACATTTCTTCAGAAATAAAGTTGGGGAAAATGGTCTGTGGGTCAGAATAAGAACACATAACCATGTGCATTTCATGAGATGTATAAAGAGAAAATGTAGTATCTTTTGAATTTACCATATAACTGAGTCACTTCATGGATTGAAGATATTCCAAAAATTATTACAATTAGGGAATTATTCATCAAACGCTACTTTGTAGGCTGAAGCTTACAAAATATATAAAAAATGTTTTATAGTATTTATTTCATTGATTAATCTCTGTTCTTTTGATATATATATATATACTTCTATTTAATATTTTTTACATCTAGTTATTTAATCATTTTGTGTTTATGTTTTTCAGCCATAATGTTTTATACTTTTTTCCAACCATGACATTTTATATTGTTGATACTATCATTCTTAATATAACTCCTATTATTATTATTATTATTATTATTATTATTATTATTATTATTATTATTATTATTATTATTATTATTATTATTATTATTATTATTATTATTATTATTATTATTATTATTATTATTATTATTATTATTATTATTATTATTATTATTATTATTATTATTATTATTATTATTATTATTATTATTATTATTATTATTATTATTATTATTATTATTATTATTATTATTTAAGGTTTGATGTGATCTAATGCAAAAATTTAATTCTCTCAGTTTAAATTGCTTTATAACATTTGATTTCTTTCACATTATTGTAGGTGAATCTGAAACTGAACATGAAGTAGGTAAGTTTTTAATGTATTATTTTTATTGGTATACTTGATATAACTTTATAATATAGACCCAATACTTTAATTTATAGTAACCATTCTCAGAATAATATGTACTCATTGTGTATTAGTCAAAAAGTGCTGCTACATTCAACACATGTAGCATTTCAACCTCTGTATCTATGCAGATTACTGCAACAAAGTCAACTATTTTCTAAAAAAAAATTAAGGAACCAATGCATTTCAATGTGTCACAAAAATTTCATGGATGGTATTCTACACTTTTCATTCAATCATGTACTTTTGTAAACCATTTAGAAACATATTTAATATACATTTTGGACCATTTTGAATGTCTTGGTAACAGTATTATAGATTTTAAAATAAAATATGTTAAATCTATTTATTCTCCTTAATTACATACTGTTTTGCAAAGTTTTATACCTAAATAATCTACTTAATGTCCTAATAAAACATTGTGAATAAAAATGTGTACCTAATAAATAATACAAAAGCACTGTAATAAATAAAATAAACGAAAAGAGCAGAATAACAAATAAATAAATAAAAATACAAGAAATAAACAAGTAAATAAAACCAGATAAAACATAAAATAATTTAAAATATAAATATATGCAGAATATACGTACATATTTGTGTTCATATAGTTATTCAGAAAACTCATTAATTCATATATAATGTAAGGTGTGTCCCTTACATCACTCCTATAATATTTACTAACCTTTTTGCCTAATTCGATTCCAAAACCCATTACATTATAATTATCTACTAAACACTACATTAATAAAAATGAAACCATATAATAGATAAACCATTAGTTGTTATGTACATTTAAACTTCTAACTTAATGATTAGATTAATACATATTACAATTAAACTATAAAATACCTACACACCAACCAACCTTTATTGAAACTATCTTCTAAATTGTGATGCATCTCTGATGCAAGAAAACAATATGAGGAAAACATGATGGATAAAGTAAATGCAATCAAGAAATGGAAAATTATTTTAAATGAAAGAAAAAACGAATAAACATTTTATTGTTATTAACATATTATATATATTGTGACCTTTAGTTTCATCGGAAGAAACTAACATCGGTAAACTAAGAGTAACACTAGTTTTTTAATAGTCTGAGAATATTTTTTTTCCCATTGGTGTTTGTAGATTAAATAAAAATCGGAATATATATATAGAAAATAATCCCAGTGCATAACGCTAAACTAAAATAAATATATACAAATATTAAGCATAAAACACCCCACATGGTTAAGAAATCCAGTACTGCCCTCTGTGAATTAATATATAAAATGCATTAGAGTTCGTATATATTTGTGTTAGGTGGTTTAAAGATTAAAATGACTAAAGTTTAGTTTGTCTTTATATAATAATAGTAAAACATGTTTGTAGCGAAATTTAAGATCGTTGCTTGCTAATTTTCAATTTCTTTGTTTGAGTTTGTTCGTATTTCAATATATAACATCTGATAGCATACAGATCAAAGTGGTAGCATTTTGATCTGGCTATTTTGAAATACGAACTCTAATGTATTTTATATATTAATTCACAGAGGGCAGTACTGGATTTCTTAACCGTGTGGGGTGATTTATGCTTAATATATATATATATATATATATGTTAGAATTTCGAGATCTTATATCGTAATTATACAACATATAAACAAGAGTATGTTTGTAGTGTATACAAGATATAATGTATTAGGGTATTAGGTGTATGCAGGGAAGGGAGTAAGCCTTCCACGCACTGTAAAAACATTGAATCAGTTTATTTTATAAATGTTTAAGTATAAAATTATATAAATGATATTCTTTAAAAGTGAAAGTTAATATAAGTTACAAATTTTAACTTGATTATTATAGCGATTGCTTAATATATAATTATAGGGGGGGGGTGCTATAAAATTAAAAAAAAAAATGAAATAGGTTTAATGTTATTAGAAATTCGCTACAGGAGGCGTGTGAATTATTATTATTATTAAAATGAGCATGCAAGTGTGTGTGATGTATACAATTTTAATTGTAGCAATAGTCTCAATGTTTTATATATCATGCAATATATCATTGGAAAGATAATTGAGAGAACAATTATTTCATTTTACATTTGAATACATCTTTATTCATAAATCTTCAATAAAATTTTATTCTATATTTTTATTATTGAAAATATTTTTTCTCACTTTTCCAGGGGGGGGGGATACCTCAAGCGCATACATGGTATAATGCAGATTGTGAATAATTAGTGTCAAAATTATGGTTGATAAACCAATTAACTCTCAATACCATGGGTTAAAAGTTAAGTAGGTAGGTCAAAAATCGATTGACAGGCCTAGTTTATAAAAGCAATAATATGTTTTAGGGGAGGATCTTCTCCAAAAAGTTTGTGTTAAGTAAACCCATATTAAGTTCTCCTTCATATTTATTGTCTGACCTACCATTTTTTATTTGAATTTTATAGTATTGTTATATTGTAAAATGTATCACTAACTAAGTAAAGGGCACACTTGATCTCATTCCAATGTCGTTTGTAGCCAAAATGTACCAGTACAACAGGATTAATTAATCATGCTTACTTTAACACTTATAACTGGGACATTCCAATATTTACATCATAAAATGTTTCAGGTACAAACTTTTATTGATATATATATATATATATATATATATATATATATATATATATATATATATATATATATATATATATATATATATATATATTGAAAGGAGAATAATTGCTGAATCGTGCATTTGTGTTATATTATTAAAAAGTTATAACAAAGTCTAAGCAGTAATTTATATCTTCCTTTAATTGTTATTATCAAAGAAAACTTTTGTGTTTGTACTGTGAGAAAAACTGTAGCACAAAGTTTAAATATCTATTATAACAACAGATTGAAACTAAGAATGGAAGAAATATTAAATAATTGCTAAATAATTCTATAAATTTACTATAGTGAGCATATTTTCCAACTGAATCTCTGAAGAAATGGAATAACAGTAACAAAGGAAAAGTGAAACCCAAGAAATAACTTAATGCATAGAGGAGGAAAAACTAAATTCTACAAATAATTTATGAGAAAATAAGTAATATTACAAATATATAAATTTACATAATAGGTTAATAAACGCACAGAAATTCTGTTGGTAGATATAGCTACTTATTAAAAAAAGTGTGTCTTTAAATTCGATTTTATACAAATAAACATTACTGATTGGGTAACTTTGAAATCGTTGTGTCATGGCCATGCATTCTCATTTAGGATAACATATTTGTGTTTTTTTTCCAATTTGGTGACTTTACGCTGTAATTGGTGAATTGTCGCCAAGAGTGTTGTGGGCCAATAGAGACTTTACGCATAGTTTTTTTTTTTTTTTTTTGGTTTTTGTTTTTTAAATTATATTTATTGCTACGCTAGATTTTATTCTATTATATATTCTTAGTTAAGTGTTATAAAATGAACCCGGTATTAAACTTATTCTAGTGTAGAAAATATACTCTATTTGTTAAATAATTGCTTGAACCCCGTATTTTTATTATGAAATGCTAGGAGAGTGTGAAGTATAAAAAAAGATTTTTAAAAGAGAACTATGCTTATACTTTTAAAAATAAATAATTTCATATTTATTTAATTCACATATATTTTTTTAAGTATTTAATTGCTATTCCCTGGAGAGAATGAGTTTAGTTAAGATTAATGTTTAAAAATAACTGATATCCATTTCTTAGAATTAACATTTAAATAAAAAATTTATTCTTAAGTCGTATTAGACTATTCGTTTTATATATCAATAATATGATATCTTTAAGTTCAATGACAGTGCATATGACCTTTATTTCTTGAGATGTGTTTAGTTATTACCACCTCAAATGCTAAGATGGAACATAACTTTCTCCTGATTTGTTATATTTATATCTGAAAGTATTCAGTATATCGAGGATATATTCTCAGCTCCATTATTATTAGTTTGCTATATAGAAGAAATATTTTGTATGATTGTAAAATGTGATGGCTTTAGCATTCCATCTTTTATATGTATAGCGACAAGTTCCTCACATACTTTTTTTAGGTTTATGCTATCACCAAGAAGTTGTTATTAATTTATTTTCTCTTACGAAAATTTTATTATTATTACCCAGGACTGAGTGATAAATTATTGTTTACTGTTGGGTAGGTCATTGTGTATCAGTTAAGCGTAGTTATTTGCTTAGGAAATAATTTATACAATCATATTTCATAAATTGATGTACTGTGTAGCTAAGCTTAGCTCTAGCTTGTTAATGAACAGATAACTATTGTAAATTGAAGGTCTATAATTTAAACTCAGCCAAGTAATGCACATCATATCCGGTTCATGGGGAAGCAAATCACCGCTGGACTGGTAAGACAATGATACAAACCTCATGTTGGGACCATCGTATATAATATAGGTGTGTGCGTAAATATAATCTCTTAAACTATCACTCAATTAGAAAAGAGAATTTAAGTATTAAGCTATGGGAGGAACAGCTCGTAAAATGAATTAGAAACTTAATATTAAAATTAAAGTATTTTTTTTCTTAATATGTCATAACATCAGCCGGGAAACGAAAACGCTAATCCGGGACAGCTGCTTGTAAAGCTGCTGGGCTGACCTCTCGACAACCAATGCGTGACAAAATTAAAGCAATTTTTGTTTCTTTTAAATGTATGAATCCCTTAGTGGAATGAGTGAAATATTAGCTTAATTTTTTCAGAAGGGCTATAAGTTAATTGATAATTATACTAATTATATTTGTCGCGATCCTTATATTGCTAAAAAAAGCTGCTTCAGGTAGAAAATAATTAATCTTAAAACTAATATATCACGACTGAAAATAGTTGATAAAATAGTCTGTATTATATGATAGTAATTTGTCCCTACTGTTAAGACGGCAGCTATATCCAAGATAGGATAAGCAAGTTGAGAATTTGTAATCGTTGTCAGTAGAGATGCGTTATAAATATTTAGTAATTATTATTTCATATTTTTCTTTGCTATTGGATTGCTACGATGCTTGCGTTTATATTGTAGTATTAAATATTCTTACGTGAACAAATGTTCTGTTTTAAAATTTAAATTGCGGTGTTGACATTTAATGCTTGGGTAACCATTAATTCCAGAAAACTGACATAGAAAAATTATAGAAAATATTTCATATTTTCTGGTACAGATGTGTCACGAAATATCTTTATTAAATATCATTACTAAAATAATATATTTTTATATGTTGAGATTTGAGAACTAATCTGATAAAACGTATATTTAAAACTATATTGATCATACGGGAAACAGCTGCGAAAATTATGTAGCTGTAAATTTAATATTTAGTTATTATCATTTATTGCATTTTAACTAAAGTTGCAAGTGGACATAAAATCTTTTCTTCACTCTTGATATTTGGATGCATTCCTAATTTCTAAAATTATAATCAAAATTTATTATGAATAAGTAGCTCATTTAATTAGTTTTTATAAAAAAAATTACAATCAGTTGTTTAAATCAATTAAAATATTTGCGATTTAAGAAATAATATGGCAATATAAAAAAATAAAAATGATTTTATGATGTTTAGAAAATAATTGTTAGATTGAGTAATTAAGATACAAAATACATTACCGCATTTTATAGCATAATTCATGACCCAAACTCATTAGTGGTTTACATTTTTCTGTTAGCAGTAGCTAAGCTATGTCAATAAATTATATATGTTGATTATTCAAAAAATAGTGCTGCTGGAATTGAAAGGAGAAGTTTATTACTGGTCTCCTTTTTACTTATCGCACTATTTGTTTACAATGTAAATAAAACACTTCAATAAAAACAATTCATTTTTAATACTGACTTTGACATTAGATTTAACAAAAATTAAATTATAAAATAATCCAAATTGCTATGAATTAGCTCTATATTTATCAGTTCAATTTTTATTATAACTTCAAGTAGTAGTTAACAGTTACTAATTGAATTTTATCCATTATCTGATTTTTTTTCTTTCCATAATCAGTTCCTGTTATCATATTTCGATTGAATAATTTATTTAATTAATATTCGATTTTTTATTACTTCATTTCTTTTTAATATTATTTTTATCTCTTCACTAATTTTAGTTTACATACATTTCACAAATAATTTTGGATACACTTTACAAATAACAATTACTATTCCAAATGATCAATTTACTGCAAAGTTATAATACTGTTTGCCTTATAATTTGCTGGTGTGGTAGTATGATAAGTATTATCAAAATCAAAATTGTGTTTTGTTTTCTACTTACCACATATATTCTTATTAAACAAGTCAAACATCTGCCGTAAAAGCGTAAAACAAAACTATCTTGTAAATTAATACATATGCTTACCTAAATTTTAATGGGAACTGCCACTCTCCAAAAAATAGTAAAAATCATATGATGGGTCTTTTTCCGAGTAAAATTTTGTCTCTTTTATGCATTTACCTGTTATTACATTTATTCATGATAACTGTGACATCAAACAATATTTTCTAATGGGTTGAACTTAGAAACTAAGTGTTACACCTTTTTAAATAATTTTATCTTTTTTACGGAGATTTGATTTATTTTACTTTTAACTTATTGTCCCAAAAAGTAATTTGCAATTTACTAAATTATTCCAGGGAATGTTTTATTCTATGAAGTCTTTAAGTTTCTGTAATAATAAATTTAAACATAATAATAAATTTAAATATTTGTTTAAAAATATGGTTTTACTATTTCTAACCTTATATTTGCAATAAATTAAGAACATCTGCATATATTCCATGAAAATAAAATTTTAATCTTAAAATAGATGTTGGAACTATAACCCTAAAACTGCTAGTAATTGATACAAAAATATTAATATGTTAAATGGTTTTAGTAGAAATTTGTTATAGCTCCATTAATGAAATCTGTGTGTATTACTTTTATAAGATATTGTGATTAGCATGCGTTTTATTTTTTAGTTCGCATGGATTTTCGTAAATACATATGCATATTTTATTATGAATTTTAAAATATATAAAAGTCATATGCGTAAAATAAATTAGGAAGAACTATATAATAATAATAATAATAATAATAATAATAATAATAATAATAATAATCATCATCATCATCATCATCATCATCATCATCATCATAATAATAATAATAATAATAATAATAATAATAATAATAATAATAATAACAACAACAACAACAACAACAACAACAACAACAACGTATGGGAAAAAATCACATATGTATAATAAT
>JAQFVV010014310.1:0-41561 GCA_028023455.1 Epiperipatus broadwayi
TATATATATATCATCGATTATAGAAGTTACATAACCCAATATAAGATGTAATATTTTTTTTGTATTCTGAGGCTAGGAAACTCCTGAATTGCTTGGATTGTTTCAGGATTAGGTAATATTCCTCTTTCATTGATTACATAACATAAAAACTTGAACTCAGTAATTATTATTTTACTCTTATTCAAATTAATTCTGATTCCCTTCTCCTCACACTCACCCAGCAACATTTCTAAATGCAGAAAATGTGCTTCTATACTTTCCGCAGCCACCATTATGTCATCCACATACGTTATAACTGAATTCTTAAGTATTGTCTGACCGTCCAGACGTTGAGACATACCTAGCTCTATTATTTTTGAGCTTAAATGGAATCCAGTTAAGTTTATATGCATATCTGTTACCTTTAAAGCCTAAAATATATTTTCCAATCCTCTGGGTAAATCTTAATTTTTAATATTGCCAATCACCACATGTATGTATTTATTATTAATGATGGCTACATACGCTGTGTGACTAGAATCATATGTAAGTTGGCTCATTCCACTACCTCTCTGTCCCTGTTTATTGTCTGATGAAACGGAGTATGTGAATAATTTGAGCATGGTGTTGTAGCACTACAGAGAATGGGACAAATGATGATAAACAAGTAAATGGTGGGAATGAATAGTTGAAATCTTGAGGGCGACATTAGGTAATAGTAGAATGAAAAATGGGAGATCAGGATAGAGATGAAAATGAAAAAAAAGATCATACACAAATGTATCTTGAATCTAAAAAGTAATGGGGAACATAAGATGCATCACAATGGCACTACAGTTATGACTAAAGAGAGGAATAAAGCTCACGTGATATTAGCGACTAATGCATTACTTGACTTGGGAAGTCAGATATCAGTAAACCACAAAGCTTATGTTTGATAAGATGGAAGTGTATGAATCTGGAAATCAAAACGTTGCCGTTGAGAAATCGGTTTATGTCATAATGACTGCTCGAGAAAAGGACAAAGCTGGCGTAGAGGCAAGTTTGGGGGAGGTTATGCATAGTAGAGATGGAGATGTGAGCATGTGTTCCATGATCCTGGAGGGACTTATTCATGAGGTCATATTAGGCTGAGACTTCTTGCATTAAGGCTGGCTTTACGTGGGATTATACTGAATGAAGATTTGGAAGCAAAATAAATAGCAACACTGAGCCCATTCATCAGTAATCCAAAGGGAAATGATAATAAAGAAAGGTACAGTCAAAGCACAGTGATAGAAATGGAAAAATGATGGACAAATTCAGATTTACAAATATTAGCAAAGGAATGAGTTGTGGAAATTATTAAATAAATATGAGATAGTGTTCTCATGGATTTTCAGAGGTGATCTGAGAGTATGAACACAGGAGAGGAGGTTCATGGAGGATCAGCCATATCAGGGCTTGCTGTAGTATCCTATACCCTATTAATATAGATGAGAGATAGAGCGAACAGATAGACCAAATGTAAGCATAAATGGGGGAATCAAATCTAAATGCTCATCCCATTCAACTTTAACTTCATCATAACTGCTAAAAGAAGGAGATGGATAGATTTAGTTATGATCGATATGCTGTGGCAGTTGAAATCAAATAACAATCCTGGATACTAATGCCCTGCCACCCATGAACAGGGTGCTAACTAGAGTTTAAAAATAAGAAAATATTTTCTACATTCATTGGGAAATACTTACTGTTTAAAATACAATGGACTGCATATAATTTTGATGCCTTATTTTCAGGTTAAAAAAATATTGGAGCAGGTCCTACCAATGTTTGGATTAGATGTTGCAGCTCAAGATGTAAAAAATTTTATTGTAATGTACATGTGGAAGACATTGTTGTGGCCTCAGAGAGCATAGATGAACATTTTTGGACATGTAGTTTGCTGGATGAGTGTAAAAAAGGGGATAAGGAATGAACTTACAATAAAAGCCACATTATAAACTACTGAAGTCAATATATCTTGGTCATATTATCAGTGAAAAGGAAATAATGCCCAACTTCCAGAGAAAAAAAAACCAAGTGATTCAGGAGTTCCCTACACCTCAGAGTAAAAAAAACATGTTAAATCTTTTCTTGGGCTATGTAACTTTTAAATTGGTTTGATATAAGGTTTTCACTAGACATGAAACAATTATTACGGTTAATAAGAAAGTAAAGGCCATGGGCATAGAAGAAATAACATGGGGGTGTACCTTCCAAAGAGTGAAGTAGGGATTCTTGGATGGGGTTATGTTATCATATCCCTGATTTTGGCAAGCATTCTTCATACAAATTGATAGCAGCAAGTTTGTGTTGGGAGCTAAACTGTTTCATGAGGAGGAGGCTCAACATTGGATTATTTGTTCATTAACTACTTATTGGAGAAAAAGGACTGAACATTAACTTCTTTTACTGTGATGGAAAAAGAAAACCTGGGAGTGTGTGTGGAAGCATTTAGAAAATTCCAGTAGTATTTGGTTGAGCTCTGAAATAATAATAGTACTGATCTGATCATAAGAGCCTCGAGGATTTCTTAATCACTAAGCTTCTTGGCTGGTATCAGTTAATATGATGGAGGCTTGTTTCTGCTGGAGTTTAGGTATAAAGTGGTATACTGCCATTGGAAAGAAAATATTGTAGCAGACACTTTAAGTCAATATCCAATAACTCAGCATCAATACATAAGCTGTGATGGAGTATACATAGCAGTGACTGAAATATGCAAACAAGGGACAATAAAGTATAACTTGCAGAAATTAAAGGGAGGCTCAAGGAAAGGGCAGTGATTTCAAACAATAAACTATTTATGGCATCATCCCATCACAGAAAAGAAAAGGAAACCATTATGGAAGAACAGGAATGATTTCTGCTTAAAAGGGGATCTCTTACAGTGGAAGTTCAAGAGAAAGAAACAAGATGTGCATCATTTTTCCAGATGCTATGAGGAAACAGATAACTGAATATGTACATAAAACATTTAGCCATTATGTAGCAAGTAAAGTGGAGGATTGGCTCAATCATTGGTTTTATTGGCCAAGAATGTATGCCAATATTATTAACATCATTAGCACATGCACCATGTGTTCAAAAAAAGCCAGCCAATTGATCTGGATTAAGACAAATGCAACCCATATATGCCCAACAACCAAATAGCTTAATAGCAATAGACTCTTATAGGAGCACTACTTACACTCAATAAAATGAAATACCTCCTAGTCACTTATGACATATATTCGAAGCTAGTAGTGGCATACCCAGTAACCCAAGATAATGCAAAGCAAAGGTGTTAGAGCAACAGCATTTTAGAGCCATGAGAATTCCAGATAAAATCCTGTTGGATCATGGGATGCCATTTATATCTGGTGAATGGAAGAAATGGATTTAGAAACATGAAATAAAATACATACTGTTGTCAGTTCCTAACCCTCAGTCAAATCCATGTGAACAGATCATGAAGGAGTTGGGGTATTTATTTCTTATTTATATACATGACAACCATTACAAGTGGGTAAAAGAAATCCCACAAATAGTAAACATGATAAACTGATAAAAAACAAATCCACTAGATTTGAACCTGTTAAGAATTCATTTTGGGATAAATATATTGTGCCCATTTGAGACCAGGCTACTAGTAGGAACAAAATAAATAAACAGAAGAAAATATGCCAAGCAAGCACTTAACTGGTTGAAAAGAATGGGGGAGTTAAAAAACAGAGACAAAGGGGATCTAAAACCATATTCAGGATTAAACATGAGAATGGGGGAGTTAAGAAAACAGAGACAAAAGGGATATAAAACCATCTTCAGGATTAAACATGAGGTCTGGTGAGAGTGCAGACTGTAAGTCATTCTGAAATATACATATATAAGAAATTTCAATCAATTTATGAGGGCCCACATATAATTAAACAAATGTATGGAAATAACCCATTTGTAGTAGCACATAAGGTGGAGGAAAGGTGAATATATAATGCTTGTTCACTAAGGTTAGTGAAGAGGGAAACAGCCTCTTGGATAAAAACTCACTTAAAGGGAGATATAATCGTATGGATCTGCTGACGCAACCAAATGTTAACAGCCTTGGATTATGAATAAGAAAGACTATATAAAAAGCTAATGTAAATAAAATAAAAGTTTAAGAGGAAGAAAATAAAGGAAATGGTAAAAGATTAATAAATGTGTATTGCATAAAGCAAAATGAAGTCATGTGAAATAAATCAAATTGTAATCTATTAATGATGAACTCCTAGATTGTAAGTCTGTCAAACACATCTGAGCATGCCATTGAATAAAATATTAAAATATTCTTTAAAATATTAATTATGTTAGATAAAATTAAATATTTAAATGTAATTTTTCCTATCTAACACTAATAAAACTTAATACTATAATTAGTATGTGAAATGATAATAAAAAACTATAGTTACTAAATTCCAATTCTGACTTCTTCATAAAAATCAAATTAAAAAGTTTTTTTCTTTCATCTAATATTTTCATAGAAGCTCTTCACCAAGCGCTTGTTGCTAAGATGACACTACTGTCCAAAACCTTTAAAACAAAAACTTTCTCTTCTCCCTACAACATGTAAACTCATAAATGATAAAAAAATGAAAAAATTTAGTGAATTTTTGTATCCAAAATTATTTTGAAGAATAATTATTAATCCTGTTATAAAAGTATACAAAAATACAGTCCACTATCTGGAGTTCAGATAATAATTATTGAAGTGATCACTTGAAAAGATTTTATAGAAGATCTCTGGAGTTTTTCCCATTTACTTGGGATCCTATATGAGCTTTAAGCTGCATCAGTGTCGGTGATATAAATCCATATGTGTTTATATGAAAAATATGCATTTTATATTGCATTCAAATATCATTTTATGGTAATTCAAATAATATCATTTATAAAGTTATAATTTCTTAGTCAGGATAATATTTTTAATTATCCATTTATTTCTTTTCTGATGAATATTTAAAAAAAAACAGTTTCATATTATATTAATTTATGATATTAAATAGTTTATGGCATGTTTTCAAAAAATTAACTTTGTCTTAATATATATATATATATATATATATATATATATATATATATATATATATATATATATATATATATATATATATATATATATTATATATATATATATATATTCTAACTAAAATAATTATTACTAAAATAAATATCTTAAATATATAGAGATTTCTAACGAAATTATATTTACTAAATGAATAGATTTTGGCTAAGGGATTGAAATTTTTATTAGGCTTCCACATTGTAGCCAAATCTAACAAAGGGATATTTTTTTTTAATATTGGTTTTTGAAAGATGAAAATTTTCTTAAATATAAATTAATGATGATGAATTTGAGTTAAGTATCAATTAAATATGCATGCACCAATTATATATATTCTAGTATAATAATTATAGATTAAATAATTTCTAAGTATAGATTTAATATAATAATTTCTCAAGTACAATGGATAGACTAATATATTTCATACATATAAATTAAATATAATCTCCTTCATGTGACTGCGTTAGAAGCCAATTGTAACTAAATAAAAAGCAATTCAAACAAATGAAAAGTTATTCTTTATTTTGCAATCTCTCGATCGGTCATCCACATTGGATTTTAAATAGCATTAAAAATAATTGGGAAAGCCTATAAATATCACATATATTATTGGATAGTTTAAGCTAATTAGAACTTTATTTTAACAAAGTAACAGTTTTTATTCAAATGGTCGCACATCCACAGTTATGGATTAATTGTACTATATTTAAATCTATATGGCATTTAAACATTTTCAGATAAATTGCATGCCAATTACAACATTTAAAAATGGATTGATGGATGCTCTACCATTCCCAGCTGACACTATTTCTGAGGCCTATGGGGTGACGACGATGGTACAGAAACACTATAATTTTAATTGCCAAGGTGCCAAAGTGCAACTTTCATAAAATATAAAGATTAAATCTCAATTCAATACTTTAGTAATAATATTTCATGAATGGGTTGATACATTATCGATTTAGAAAACACTGAGAATGCTTAAAAATGGATAATATTAATAACTATAAGAATTCTGGGTTATTCTCATGCACCTTCCCCATTCACTATGATTAAAGCTAACAATTAAATTTTATTCTAATTATAAAATTCTATATTCACCTACACCTTCCTGATCCACTCCGCATCAACTTCACATCCATGTGCTATTACACTATTACTTATTTGACTATTAAAATTTACGTTTTTTTTACTAGCTCATTTCTCTCATTATAATCTCTTCTCAGGGTTTTTCGAATAATTAAGTATGGAAATTGAATAAGCTGCGATAGATTGTTGGTGATAAACACTCTTCTCTTGATTGCCTCCAAGGTGATCTCAGTGGTCTTTAATGCAGTTTAATATTTATTTACATTAAAGCTAGAATTTTTTAAACTTATTAAAATCTTTTAGTAATACATTATAAACCTATTCACTATTATAACAAAATTATAAAGAAATGCGTCCAGAGAGGGGTTTGAATACAACGGATGGAGAAAGGATTTTATGCCCACCCCACTGCACTCACTATCACTCAATAACTATCTCTATTCACAGTTTATACTTCAATAATATTAAATTATTTGGTAATTTTAAGTATCGGAAATTAACCTTTTAAATAATCTTACTGAATATTAGTTACATACATGATAATTCAAATATTAATAATAATATATTGATGTATGATTGGATTGGAAATATCTAGATAATAATAACCCACAAAAACATTAAGACATACACAAATTTTATTTAAGACAAATAACAAATTTTATTTGACAAACCAATAATTTAATACAAAAACATATACATTATATTTACCTTTCATTTTATCTTAAATATAGTGAACACCAATTCTTTCCCATTTTTAATGCTTTCTCTTTTATTACTGATTTATTTCAGAACTAATTTCTCCCCTAATTAAATTTAATAATTTTATTTAACAAATCTAAAATTAATATTCCCTCGCAAATTTCTTGATCTTATCATATCATCCTGATCAAACATTCTTTTGCCCCAATCTTTACAACAGAGATATCTTAATAATAGTGAGACTAAGTCATTGCAAATAAATTGGCATCAAGCTTAACCATCATCATAGTGCACACACTCTATGCTCATGTTCTTATGACATAATAATATTTAACAATATTACCTTTCCAGCGAAGTTCTCAGATGGCCATGTAAATATTTATTAAATAAATTTATATACGCATTGCTTACGCTATGCTTAAACATTCATAAGTTTTATTTAACCCTTAATTTCACCTTTATCAACTTTATCATTTTTGGCTCAAATGACAAATTAAATCTACAAAACAATATTCAAATACACCAATCACACATACATTATCTGCATTCATTCTGACATTAAATTGAGTTTGTGATCTGGTATCGATACTTATAATAATACTTATCATGACAATCTCTCATACACCTGTAAGAAATATCAAACATTAATATGAGGCAGGCAGTGACCTGAATAAGAGAAAACCTTTTCACTAAGGTTGAGATATGCTAGGATTTTTATCGCTAGTCATACAAAAACATAGGTATACAAAATACCTTCTGGCCATCAAAATAAGAAACCTTCTTACACTGTAGAGAATACTCCAGTGGAAAAACTCTTCTACTAGGTTGAAATACTTTATGAAAATAGCATAAATCTTAGTAAGGTAGGCTTCACTGGCTTTGTGGAGATCTTTGTATATCCACACACATACAGGTCAAAACATCAAATTATACAAGTAAAACTTTCATCTCTTTACTATTCTTGCAGATTAGTGCACTGGAATATGAGCCTATAAATTTTCCAAGCATAAATTAGCTTGTTTCTGGCCTTAAATCTATGATAACAACAATAATAAATGATAAGAAATGCACACAAAATTCTCCAAACTATTTCCGTGCACTTTTATAAGAAAATGATGATGATGTAACTCAATAGACAAGCAATTAATTTATAAGTATATGCATTTGACAATAACTTCTGATGCTAATAATAATATCTCTAAGTGTTTTTTTTAATTGTTTGTAAAGCATTTTAAATAAGACATATCAGAATGACATGATATAAATTTCACCTACCCCCAAAATTACAATAATAGCAAAAGCATTTAAATAAACATACATAAAATCATCTGATATAAATATCACCTACCTCCAAAATGACACTATTATAATTACAGCATGAATTAATTTCAAAATGGGTATACATACTCAAACATAAAGAAAGAAATTCTCTTTCTTCTTTTATATCTAGATAATAAATGTCCTACATACATTATAGTGAATAATAAAAAAAAAGATTATACTTATATAAAGTTCTTTAGCAAGTGTCCCCCAATTAATTAATTTTAAAATAGATATACATACTCAAACATAAAGAAAGAAATTTTCTTTTTTTTTTATATTAAATGTCCTACATACATTATAGTGAATAATAATAAAAAATTATACTTATATAAAGTTTTTTAGCAAGTTTCCTCCAAGTTCTTGATTTCTACTTTTTCTTTTTCCGTTCCTCCATTGGTTTATAAGAGCACATAATTCTTTGTAAAAAGTTCTTTTGATAGGGGGTTTACAAACAATTACAAACAATCTTTAAATCCACAGAAGTACTTTAGTTACTTTCTAACCTGCCTCAACTGCCATTAAATTCAAAAACTAAAAGCGGAAGCAAACATCATCAATTCAAATTCCATGAATCTCGTATTTTAATGTTAGAAGCTTGTCGATTTATTAAATGCGTTTTATTTCTGTTTATAAAAATTGCCTCTAATTTTTCTTTTACTATGGTTTCTCTCTTCATGAAGAATTTTCACATTTTCAAAATTAAATTTAAATTTATATTTACATGTTTTTTCGTGATCAAAGAAAACTGAAGAAGATATTAAATCACCATTATTTTTATTTTTTACACGCAACTCAGACCTTTAAATTCAATTTGGGTGCTAATATTAAACTTATTAAAATGATTTAATTTCTTATTTAAAAATTGCTTTACAACATGATAAGAAATGATTATTGATTGTGAATTTTACAATCAAAATCTATAATTAGATTATATACACACACGCGCATTGCATATATACATTTCTTTAATTGACTGATTTAAAGCCTTAATCTTTATTGATTACAACTATTATACCTATATTATTATTATTTTTCCAATTACTTTCATTAACTATTTCTTTATAACTCATTATAAAATAATATCCATTCATCATCACTCTCTAATGTAGTTTTTAATAGTCACATATCTCCTCCCTTTTCTCAGTTAACCTATCAAATATATATATATATATATATATATTAAAAATATATTTAGAAAAGCAATATAATATATATATATATATATATATATATATATTGCTTTTCTAAATATGTTTTTAATATTAACTTGACCCATAAATAAAACTAAAATAATCTTTTGGATAGAAATATCTTAATAATAAATTTTTACATTGCTTATTAAGTTAAACACATGCAATCCCTTTAAATATGGGTTCAAACCTAGACTTTGCTAAAATCTTATTAAAGAGAAAAAATACATATATTATGAGGAAAATTTTTGTTGAACCCTATTTTGCATATTTAACTCCAAAACTGGAGTCTTGGACAAATCCAAGGGTTACAATATATATATAATTCAAACACATATATTTAACACAGTATTCAAAATTAAATAATATATTCTTTACCAGAAGTACTTTCAATTGTTTCACTGACAATCTTTATCAACTGTTAATAAAAACGTACAAAAAATAAAAACTTGCATTACCCATCATTCAATCTATTCAAATTTCCCACAATTCTGTTGTCTTTATATTAGCCGATTGTTTATTCATTAAACCACCTCTATTCCTAGATATCATCATTGCCTATTTAATTTTACGTTTTTCACTACACCTTTCAATTTGAATAGAGGTGGTTTAATGAATAAACAATTGGCTAATATAAAGACAACAGAATTGTGGGAAATTTGAATAGATTGAACGATGGGTAATGCAAGTTTTTATTTTTTGTTCGTTTGCATTAACAGTTGATAAAGATTGTCAGTGAAACAATTGAAAGTACTTCTGGTAAAAAATATATTATTTAATTTTGAATACTGTGTTAAATATATTTGTTTGAATTATTATTATATAATTTAAAAGTACAGATATTTAATGGTTGTAATTATATATATATATCCATAATAGTATCAGTTTTTATCTTTATAATCATTTTTCAAGAGAGGTTTATAATACACTTTTTTTAGATCAATATTTTTAAAAAATATTCACTGCAACTTTTTTTTTAAGAAAAGATATACATAGTTACTAATGTAAGCATCAACAATATCTTTTTGTTTTAAGTTCAATATTAAATTTATTTTTTAACTTTTCAAAAATATTAAAATTTAAGTTTTTTCTATATAACTTTTTGTTCTCCAAATAAAGTTATTTATCTTTAAAATATAATGTATAATCATGTCAGTTCTTTGAAAAATAATATTTCTGCTCAACATTATTGCCAATATCCAAAATATTAAAAATAAATAATGATATATATTTTTTCATAATATATTTAAAATTATACCTTCCTTAATTAGCAGCATTTCTGTCATTAATTCTTTTGGATACACCATCTTTGGTATTAAATCCATATTTTTTACTGTGAAGTTGGCTTAAGCTTCAATAAAAATAATTGGTAGAGAATTGATTAATTTAGCAAGGCATAACTACTTTAACTTCGTAAATTTACAATCTTTCAAAACTTTTCTTTTAAAATAATAATAAATATATAAATTCAACATTCCTTTTCTTTTTAAAACTTGTTTTTATTCCAACTATAATTTTCTTTCTCCTTCCAATACAACGCTTCAACTACATTCTGTAGTCATTATCAAGTTTCCTTAAAAAAATAATAATAATAATAAAATAAATAAATAAAAATAAAAAACAAAAATAATAACACAAATAAATAAAATATTAATACATTCCAAATATATAATATTCAATTAAAACCATAATATTATTATAATCTACAAATACAATTATTTACCTTCTTCCCTATCTTTAATTATTTCTTTTAAATTACCTTTATAAATTAATACTCTTCTTATATAAATTTATTATCTTTTCTCTAAATCTTTACCCATTAACATTCTTTTTATAATCCCCCCCCCTTTTTATTTTTATATATTATTCCTATATTGTCTTATTTTTTATCTCTATTTATTAACATTCTATTTAATACTGGTTTATACTGATCTATATATACTTCCTCTTTTTTATTCTCTCTTTAAAATTTGTAATATTTTATTTATTTGTGTTATTATTTTTGTTTTTTATTTTTATTTATTTATTTTATTATTATTATTATTATTTAAGGAAACTTGATAATGATTACAGAATGTAGTTGAAACGTTGTATTGGAAGGAGAAAGAAAATTATAGTTGGAATAAAAACAAGTTTTAAAAAGAAAAGCAATGTTGAATTTATATATTTATTATCATGGAGCTATAATTTAAAAAGAAAAAGAAGTGAAAAGATGTGTATATAATTATATTTAAAATAATAACTGAAACACAGGCTTATTATATACCTGTGTCTATATATGTAAAATAATATTTTTAAGTTAGTAAACTAAGCAATACTTTCATGTTGATATTTGATAATAATATTGATAATAAGTTAACAAGTTATTAAGAGAGTTATTATGTTATTAAGCAAACAATTAAGTTATTAAGCAAGCTAGAAAAATGAGAACATCTACTTTTATGCCAAATTGAACTGACAATTTGATTGGTTATTTACTCTTCAACTTATGATCTAATTTACATATCTGTTAAGTTTAGGTTATTAAAATTTAGTAATAAAATTTATGACTCATATTATATTCATAAATTACATTATTTAATTCCAAACATTTTAAAATAACTTTTTTGAAAATAATACTTTATTATTCTATCCAATATTTAATTTAAATTTATCTATTTTTAAAAGTTTAATTTTACTAATTACACTTGTTTTAAAGCTTTTCAATTAAATAAATTTTCTAACCTTTTCTTTTATTTTATGATGCACAAATGTTTCAATTTTAAAAAAAAAAACAATTCTAAAGTAATTTTGAAACTTTTTTTAGAAACCTTGTGAGCACCAAGTATTAGTGTTCACTGTTCTCATGACATTTAAAAAACCAGTCAGTATGTAGCAATATTTTATAATTATTGCCTGAAAACTGCATTACCATAAACATTTTATTACAAAATATTATATTATAAAAAATAATAAAATATAATAATACAATTTGGAATTTTTCTATCACAAAATATTATATTTTTAATAAATAATTTATAATATAAATATGAAATCTAATTTTTATTTAAAATACATTAACTTATTTAATTTTAAGTCACTATTTTAAAATTTTGCTTTTAACACTTTGTTTAATATGACTTTTACCATATTATTTCACTATTGCCAGGTTTTCCAACTATACAAAATTCATTATATTTATCTTTACTTTATAATTTTAGCATATTAACATAGTTTTTTACATATTTACAACTCTTAATTTTACTTTAGCAACATTTAAAATCTTATCAATAGTATACAGCACTTATACTATTTAAGTTTTCCCTTAATTTAAAATTTGTCAAAATTGACTTAGTAAACCTATTGCAACATAGTCAAAAGGTTACAATATATATATATATATATATATATATATATATATATATATATATATATATATATATATATATATATATATATATATATATATATATATATATATATATATATATATATTGTTGTGTGCATTATTTTAATGATAACCAAAAAAATCACTTAGTAAAATTTTGTTTTTCATCTACCATATTTGGAAATCTAATGATGAGTTTAATAATAACATTGGGTCATTACCATGCTTACTTGGTCAAAGTCTGATCAAAGTAATGTAACACGTATTTATTAATAAATTATATATATATATATATATGATTAACAAAACAAGTTATAAATTTTGTAACTTGTTCTTAGCTTGCATTTTATGATCACTAGATGGAGTTTTACCAATAGCTCCTTACAAGCTTTGTTTACATAAATGGTGAGAGAGATAGAATTCAATATCTTTTTCATTGTCTCCAACCTTTAGACCATGGTTTTGAGCTAGTTGGCTCACATCAGTAAAGGATAGGAAGACTAGAAACTAGATCTAAATACCAACTCTACAATCATCACTTATGAAACATGTTTCTTACAGTTTGAAAGCATGAATTTTTCATATACATAAATATCATCAAATCCAGTCAAACAAACTAGATATCTATATGGGTCTGAATTCAGTTCAGTTTCACCATATAGTAAAAGCCTCTGCATTCTATGTCATTGCAAAAACCTTCAAGAGTACATTTATGATAAACAAAACAAGTTATAAATTTCGTAACTTGCTCTTAGCATGCATTTTATGATCACTAGATGGAGCTTTATCAATAGCTCCTTATGACCATTGTTTACATAAATGCTGAGAGAGATAGAATTCAATATCTCTTTCATTGTCTCAAACATTAGACTATGGTTTCAAGCTAGTTGGCCCATGTCAGTAAAGGGTAGGAAGACTAAAAATTAGATCTAAATACCAACTCTACAATCAGCACTTATGAAACACATTTCTATCAGTTTGAATGCATGAATTTTTCAGATACGTAAATATCTTCAAATGCAGTCAAACAAACTAAATAGCTATATGGATTTTAATTTAGTTTATGTAAAGAAAGCTTGTAAGAAGCTATTGGTAAAGCTCCATCTAGTGATCATAAAATGCACACTAAGAGCATGTTACAAAATTTATTGCTTGTTTTGTTTATCACAGATGTACCCTTAAAGGTTTTTGAAATGATGTAGATTGTAGAGGCTTTTATTATATGGTGAAACTGGACTAAATTCACAACTTCAGCATCTGTAAATGGTTTCATATTTTTGCCAAGTATATAACAAATTTCATATGATGCTTGTGTCATCGCTGCTTCTTGTGAGATTGCCACTGATATAACATTTTGTTGTTGTTGCAATGATTTCTTGAAGAAAGCTAATTTTTCACTTCTTATTAAAGAGACCAATGAGCAAAAGTGTCATTAAACAATTTATGTTTAGTGGTGTAATGATGATGAATGTTATATTTTTTTAATGTGACACTTTCCTGAGAAATCAAACTCATTGCTGAACCTTTGTTATTCAACACAACAAAATATTCTTCTTCACAGTTGTCTTGAAACATTCTATTTTCATCCATTAATTTTTATTTGTTGCTTGAAGACATCATTATGATGTTTAAATTATAGTTTGATATAAAATACTATGTGTCTATGTGTATACTAATTCACATATAAAATGTTTCACTTTGCTTTCAAAAACATGGACTATTTATTGAATTAAAGTTTCAAACTTCTGATTGGTCAATTATACAATCTGCAGTAAATATATTTGTCCTTTTAAATTATATTTGTTTTAGTTTAGTATTTAAAATGGAAATTTATAATTTATCTGATTACAGAAAGGTTATTAAAAATAAATTTCCATTTATAATTGATGATAATAATCTAATATTGTCAAATTATAATAAATGCTTACCATCCAATTATAAATTCTAGAAGTAATTTATTGAAATCCTTATCAATATGTTTTAGTATAAAAGTAATTTTTTTGACTAAAATCTGAGAAACAAACAAGTTGGGTAAAAAAAAGCTTAGTAAATTATGTTTTTGCATTTTCAAATTCAAAATGTAGAAATATAACTGTCGAAGTCATGGATCAGCATTCCCTTGCAAAGAAAAAAAAACAATTAATCAGAAGCTTGAAAAGATGGATTTATGTCATTATTATACCATTAAATTTAAATATTTACTGATTTTTTCCTCGCAAAAAAATACTGAAGTGCTAAAATCAGAGAAAAATGCTAAAAATAGCAGGTTGAGAGTTAGTACAAGTTATATATAAAGACACTCAGGCATTTCTAGTACAGATTTGGCAGACTCTTCAGATCTGTGAAATTAAAAAAAAAACATAATGTTATTAGTACGTCAATAAAAAATATCAATCGCATATGGTTATTCGTTAATTAAGAAGTGTGTTGTCACAACTGTTTACCATTAGTCTATTGCTGGACCACACATAAAAAAGCCTGGTGGACTGCATGTGGCCTAGGGGCCAACATGTTGAACTTTGCTGAACTAGAGATATTAAAATGAGGTGGATTTGGTGGTGGGTGTGACAATGTTAGGTTATATATATATATATATATATATATATATATATATATATATATATATATATATATATATATATATATATATAAAAGAGAGTACTTATTATTCTGATACATCAGCTATTTAGCTATTATATTTTTACTACATGGATGCTCCAGGATATAATATTCTGAATTCATATATATATAATTTCAATATTATCAAATTTATAGTATTTAAATTTTATGCAAATTTATTGACAATAAAGAATTTCTCAGACCTTTTTATTGAAATAAAATTGATCCTTAATCATTTGTCAATTATAGTTCAGATAAAGTGGCATTTATATTTTGCCATTGTTTATATATATATAATTATATTTTGGCTACCAAATATGTTTTCAAGTATTCTGGTATCAAAAATACCCACATACTGTTAGAACAATGTTAAAATAAGCATTTTATCTATAAAAAATGATTTTCTAGATCTAAGCATTATGTTAGTTTAGCATATCATAAAAGTATTGCAATTTCCTAATAAAATAAGTAATAAAAGTTATTTATTATAGTGCACTAGTTTTATAAATTTCTCTTAAAATAAGTACTCATTAAAAAGTAAGGAGTAATATTACCATAGTGATAAGTATACAATTACCAATGGGGGAAAAAGTTGGAGTATAATTTTCAATAGCTGACGATGAATATATGATGTAAATATATCCATGAACAAATAATACAGAGTTTTCTTAAATAAAATTTAATATTTCCCATACTAAATATTATTTTATTATAATTAATTTCTTAATAATTAAAATCAAATAAATTTAATATATGAGTATTTAAACATACACCATAATGGTCATTGCAAAATTCATATTTCTTGCACAGAAGTAATGATCATTATATCACTTTGCCCAGATACCAACAGGTAGGCAAGCATATATTATGAAATTTCCAAATGTTTTTCAGTTGATAATCTAAATAGAGTTTTGGTGGTTGAATTTGGAAAGTTATGTTTAGATTTAAAACATAAGAGATGAGATTTTTATCTTGTTTTTAATTCAAATACTTTTAATGTACTGCTAATTAACTAGTTAAAATATAAATGAGAAAAAATATAAAACAAATAATTTTATAGCCACAATTTTTAAAGATAAAGATGAAATAACATTAATCATAAGATAACTCAGTTCTGATAATACTGATGAGGCTGATAATAATAGAAATAATAATAGTAATGTGGGAGAAATTATTTTTTCTTCCTTGACATGCTATTTTAAGTCACTTGTAAATGAATATGGACAATCCAATTGTAAAAAAAAGTTAACCCATTGATAAGTTTTGCTATAATAATGCAAACCAATCTGTGAACATTAAATTTCTTATTATAGAGAACAGCATGGCCAAAAAATTCTTATTACAGAGAATAGGCTGGTCTCTTAGTCTATTTATTTGATGTGTAGAATTATCTTTTTAACTTCTGCAGAAAACTTTCTGAAATACTTAAACATCATCTACAATTGTACTACTTCAATGAATGCTGTTCTCTGTCATATTTTCCCAATAGAATCTGTTATCACTGCATTTCATTAAAGTGTATTTTAGATCATTTCTATATTGTAAATGTTAGATATCTCTATGACAAAAAGCATGCTTAAATCAACATAAAACATCTTTCAAAAATTACTTGTATTATTTAATCATTTTATATTTCAAATCCAACATATATGTGATTTTAAAATAGTGGAGTCTATTATTTCAAATTCATTAAATTGAACAATATATTAAATGGTTTTGTAATTTTCTATTGTATTGTTAAAATTTTATGATGTATTTTTTAATGGTATCGATAGAGTGTCTAGGTCTCATTTCAGACTTATAAATCAGGTCAAATGGCAGCTCTATAGACAAATAAATGCAGTAGTTATTTCTTTGTGATGTAATATCTTCTTTTAAATTGCTAAAAAACATTAGCATGTTGGATTCTGTATTGTTTCTCACAATATAAAACCATTTTTATTCATATAAAACTATCAATGTATTTAAATTGGTAGTATTCTCAAACTGATAACTGCTCAAGCTAAAAGTTGTTGAGAAGTTTTCTTCTTTATTGGCTGATGAAAAGCTTGAGATTTTGAACATTAATTATTAAACTAAAGTCTTTATAAGTATTGACAACATTAAGTTTTTTTTTATGAAGATCACCTTTTGAACTTCTAAAAAGAGCAAGATCATCAACTTGCTGTAAATCTATTTGTTAAAAATATAAAATGGTTAGTTTCTCTTTTAAACAATACAAATAAAAAAATTACTACCAATCCTGAATGCCATCTTGAGTAATGATTGATTAACCAGCTTATAAAATTTTCAAAACTACTTTATACAATATAGCAAGGGTGGCCAACTTTTGTGTTCATAAGATCTACTTTTTATTTTTAAAATGTGTCGCGATCGACTTGTGTGTCATAGGTAGTCTAAGTGAAGGGAGGTGTAAAATACATACTATTTTTATATATCTACCTAGAAAAAAATAACAATTATTTAACGGGCCAAAATCGCATGTCCGGAGGAATTCAAATTAGCTACATTAAATCAAGATTTAAAATATTATTTTCAATAATGATACAGTTTAGTGGATTTCACCTATATAGATTTGAAAAAAAAAATTAGAACAAAATAAAAAAAAACTTGAAAATCTTGACTTAATTTGTTTCACTCGTTACCCGACAGCTCTTGTCAAATTGGTCTCGCGATCGACCAAAAATGGCTTTGCGATCGATCGGTGGATCACGATCGACTTTCTGGACACCCCTGCAATATAAAAATGAATACATACTCTTGTTTAACTGTAATTTTCATTTTACATATTTAAATTTTTTTATCATTATTAATAACATTTTTTTTTTTACATTCTACTCAGTTTTATACAATAAAAATAAACTTTGATGGATAATCTATTTCTTTTAAACAATGCCATAAACATGTTTGATTTATTAAGTCTAAACCCTTAACCAAATCAAGTAAAAAAAAATTAAATCATTATTTTGTTTTTAATATTGTTTTTTATTTGTGTGATAACAAAAAAATGTGTATATGGTGATTTATAAACTTCTAAAAGCATATTTTAAAAAATAGAAGATATAAACAGAAAACAAGATTTGCATTCAACAAGCAAGCATAATATTCTTTAACTTGGCACATATTGATACATTATGCAAACACTGCTTGAATAAGTGCCACTTTTTTCCACTAAAACATAATGTTTGGATTCATCTATAGATAAATAAATAAACAAAGGATCCATTGCTTGGCAGTTCATAAAAAAAAATAATTACTAGAAGTGCCAACGTAAGAATCAATGCAAGAAATTTTCTTCTGGAGACTGACACTCTAACACTGCATAAATAATACAGGGTAAATTCTCTAAGTAAAACAGATTTTTAAATATAATTCTTGAACATGTTTTAGGTGTATTGGATGATAAAAATATTCCACCATAATTACAACAATCTTGCCACTCTCTCCATTTTTAAAACAATTGAAATAATAGAAATACCTTTAAAATTAGGTAATGTAACTTCATGACTTCATATGATCATAAAAATGTATTTGAAGGTAACATGTACCCAAAATATATAAAAAGTTCTCCAAATATTTGAAAACCTAAAGACTTTCCATTTTCAAGAGTATAAAAAGATTTTTTGACTTCATTAAACTAAAAATCATTGTCTAAGTATTTTTCTTAAATGGCCATATCATTAAAAGTCATTGTATGAGTTTTTCTATCGTAATTCAAAAAATGATCAAAATACTTCTTCCACTTATTCCAATTCTCATTGTTATCATATAAGAGAATACAATTTTTGGAATTTATAGGATTGTGATATTTTATCTCTCATCCATACGTTGCTTTCAATTCATCAAAAAAGATATAGAGTTATTATGACTAGAAAATGTTTGTATCTTTTTTGCAGTTTAAATCCACTAATCATTTTTAAGGCTTCTTGTTAGTCATTGAATTTTTACATTTACATTTTTATATTTATTCTGAAGAATTACATTTTATCTACTATTTTACCAAGCAAAATCGTTTGTTTCCTTTTTATCAAATCATTAATAATATGAGTGTTGTCAAAAACCAGCTATGGTTCTTCTTTTTAATGATACCAATAATATAATTATTTATATACAATATGCTTTATTAAGAAAATTTCCATATTACCAATATAACAATCTACAAAGTGCAAATCAAAAAATGCTTGTGTAGTAGATAACCTAAACAATAAACATTAATTTTACTATAAATACAATTGGAATAAGATAATTTTATTAATGCAAGTATTATTTTAAACTTGAAGGGTACTATTCTATGAGTCATATGACAATATATGCATATAATCACATAATAGGAATTATTCTTGTATTGCATTTTCTAATGATAATGTAATTTATTTAATCTATTAATCTTTTCAGCATTGACAATACTTAGTGACTTTCATTTAATTTCACTCTCTTGTGACTATCAGCTTTTAATTGCTGGTTTTGCTTTAAATTGATAGACAAAACTGTAAAATAATATTTATTTATAAAAAATCTCATCATATCAATATTATATAGAGAAATGTAATACAAAAAAAAAACTAAACAATGTCACTTTTTAATCTCTAAAGAACAAGCAAAAGATGCTGAGAATGTTCATTCTTTTGTTTATATTTTTAAAAATAAAAAAAAAGCATATATTATCTGTAGTTTGTTTATACATTTACATTTCTTTTTGCAAAATATTTGTGTAATTTTTTTATATTTTGACAAAATTATGTATGATTAGACTCATATTACATTTGAAAATATTTGCTTTTACAGAAGACAGTTCAAGAGAAATGTAATAACATAAAACAGAATGCTGTAATTGAATAAAAAAAATCTTCTCTTTAATCTTTATGGCAGTTATTTTTGACATCGTTTTAAAATTATAAGGTGAATTGAATGTTAAAACAGAATTTTATTGTTTGATGTTTTCTTAACAATAATTTATTTGGGTTTTGGAAATGGAATTAAAACAAATTTTTGTTGTCAATGACACAATAATAAAATAAAAAAAACTATTGTTCTGATTTTGTATTTCAATTTTTTTTTCTATATTAACAAAGTTAAAATAGTATTTTAAAGAGGGATTTCTATTTGTAAACTTATATTTCGAAGAAATAATTTAACATTTGTGGGAATACAATAAAGAAGACTGATTTAAATGTTAAAATTAAAAGTTGTACAATAAATTAAAGTAGCTCCTAAATATTGCAAAAAAAAAGTGCAAAGGGGTTAAATGTCATTGTATTGAGTGCATATGTATTCATGTTCATTTACAACAAAATTTTCAGTACTAGTCTATTAGACATGTACACCATTCAATGGCATTGTTTATGTGCATAAACACATAAAAATGCCATTTATGTGGGCGGACTTACAGATAATACTAGAGTTCTGTTGAATTAGCCATTGCAGGCTGCTTAGATGGCATTACACAGAAATATCATGGCCTGTTTTGTGCTTTGTGACACTTTATGCAAATTCGCACAATTCACTGTTGGCTACTGCATCATCTGACAGTGGCTGGATTTCAAATGACCACAAACTTTCTAATCACCATAACAGAGTAATTTCATTTCTACGTAAATCATATCAGTCTGACTCACTAAAAATTGTCACACTTTACCCACCCTTCTCTACACAACTTGGAATAGAAAAAGCTTGGCAAAGGGTAGGGACAAACATGATCCGGCTGAGCTTATGTGAAAACTCATGTTTTCAAGGGAAAATGTATGAGACAAATAAAATGGTGGCCAAGCTGACTTTCAAATGATGCAGTTGCTACAACAAAAACAGGGTAACAATGGTGGCATTGATGCAGCCAGACTTCTGACTAATACAATTTCTGTTATATTAGCCATTGCAAGCCACTTGATGGCATCATGGAAAAAAATATTACAGCCGTGTTTTGTGTTTTGTGACACTGGTTATGCGAATTTTCAGAATTCACTATATCATTTCTGAGGGTTGCCACAAGTTTTGAAATCTCTCCATAGCACACTAATTACATCATTTCTACTGAAATCATGCACACTGACTACATCACTAAGAAGTGTCAGTACACCATAGTGTGGTGAGTCTATGAAAGTCTACATTTTCCAAACAACCTTGCAATTCTGATTTTGTGCATGCTTCTACAAGTGAAGCTTATTGATTCACACATTTCCAAAACAAAAAGTTGTGATTCTATGACATATAAATCAATTAAAAAAAGAATAAGGAAAGTTAAAAAAGGTCCAAAGTTTTGGTCATATTTTGTTTTTTTGTAGGGTAGGGTGGGTGAAGGTAGTCGAGAATAAGTTTGTCATCACTGAGACAAAAGTTATTTTTGGTCCATTGTTTTTATTCCAAAAAAAAAAAAGGTAGAACAAGATTTGGTTACAAAAAAAGTAATACAAATAAAATGGAATAAAAATTGGTTATAAAAATCAAAGTTTCAGTATATCAGTGGTAAAGATGTGTTTGTGTATTGTTTTTGTTATCATAATGTGTTGGTAGGCAGAAAAAAACGTTTTCTAAACAAATGGTTGGGTTTAATTTTATTTTTTGGGGGTGGGGGAATGGGGGGGGGGTTGAGAAAAAAAATGTTTTTACTGAGACAAAAGTTGGGAAAAAGTTATTTTCAGTTTGTTGTTTTTATTTAAAAAAAAAACAAACGAAAAGGTAGAATAAGATGTTATTGCTGCCGGGTGACCTGGTAATGTTAGATTTCATTGTTTTTGCACAGTGACAATGCATTCAGGCAGTGTGCATTTCTAATGAACTAATACCAAATTTTCCACCTAAATAAAATGTTTTGGTAGTCAATTTTGAGTGTTAATTAAAACTTCAAAAACAGCAGTCTTATCTGAATTTAAAACACAAATAAAATTATGTGCAACAATTTTTGAGTAATATCTAACATTTGTACCAATTCATACATTAATGTCACCAGGAACAAAAATATTTCTTGGTATAAATAAACAAATAAACACAAAACCTACAGCTTATGTAAATATTTATTGCTAATTATAAGCATATTTTGTTTAAATAATATTAAAGCTTTATATACATAGTCACGTATACTCTGCTATCTTTTTTATATACATATTCTCTCCTTTTAAAATAAAAACATACCCCAAAATTACCAATAATAAAATTTTTCCTTATGCATTTTATTATTATTTTTGTAATAGTGTAAATATGATCATAGATATAAATGAAAATTTTAGAACTATATTTACAAAACATAATATGCTCAAACATCAAACTTTTTTTAATGTTGAAATTAAATACTACAGTATTTAATGAGTCAATATATTCTTAAATTTTTTATTGGATTCCATGGTTTTAATGCAATAACTTGTTATTAATTTTTTATTATAATAAGCTCACTTATTATCTTTATTTTGGTAATTACTATCAAACACAATTTAAATATTCAATTGGAAAGCTATAATTATATTTTTACAATTTTTTGTGTGCTTCATTTTCAAATTGTCTTCCTTTGTATAATTCTTTTATTATTTCACTTTTGTATTTTTGGATATTTTATTTTCAATATGAGGCACAAATAAACATTTTTTGTCTTTTATAAATCAACACAAATATAAATGTGTAAAATTCATTTTGTAGAAATTTTTCAGAATCCAACTCTTCTTATCTTATTTCAAGAAGCTCTAGTGAGAACTTTCTCCATGTTTAAACATTTTATTTTACAGTTGCCAGTTTACAATTTTTATTCCAAATGTAAGCTTTCAAATGATCTACATTCTAAAAATTAATATTTGAACTAGATAAAATAGTAAAATAAATTACTAAACAGATTTTGTAACAATAATAATGGTGTTTTAAGCTTATAAACATCACATGGCCACCACCTCTTATGCTTGTGTATAACTGTTGTTAAAACAGGCAAAACTCACTACACGTATTGCCATACATAGCAAGCTAGAGTAATCAATGGATGTCAGAAGACTTGTGCATAAAATCCCCATCTAGTGCCTACTCATCCAATATTCTGTGACTAGTTTCTGGCTTGTGGCCTTTGTCAGTGAGGAGCCTTGGATCTGAGAGCACTGCACTCTAAGTTGATGTGTGTGGTAATACCTATAGTGAGATTTGCCTGTTTTAATAATGGTGTTTTGCACTATTAGACATAAGTTGTCTATAATTTTCATAGAATAAAATATTTTTTATTTCCATTCCATTTTTGAAATTCAAACTCAATTTAGGATTAGTTATTGTTAAAAAAATTATATGTTAAATTACACATTAAATTTATTGTTATTAAAATATTTTTTTAAAAAAAGCTTTACCAGTATTGACAAAAATCATTGTAGTTACCCAATAAAAACTGTTTATATTTTGCAGTAAATTTTTACAATTTGTCTTTTAATAATAAAGATTTCAAACAAAATATAACCTTAATGATTTAAAATAAATATTTTACAAAAATATTGCATAAAAAACTTTTAATATATTGACAAATTAATAAAAAAATATCTTTTTTCAAACACATTTTTTCTATTATTTCCCTTCCGTAAAGTAATTCACCAATCAGAAAAAGTTTTGAAATCATAATGGACAGATGTACTTTCTTTTATATGCCAATTATATATTGTAATTTCCTAAAAGTTCATCTGATGCTGACATCTTCAGATTTTATTTTCAATGAATAATTTTGAAATTATTCCCCAAGTAAAATAAAATTGTACTCAGTAATCTAACTATACATATGCTCCATCATAATGTCAAAAGTTCTAATTTAAATTCATTAGAATGTTTCTGAAGATTAAAAATATAAACTGTAAATATTGTTTTTCTTAATAATTTTTGTCTCTCTAGTTTTGCATTAATACATGGCTTACATCTTACTAATCAATGATCACTTCTTGTGTTAAATTTATTAAGAACATTACAATCTTGAAATATGTATTTTCTGTAAGTAAAAATATCTTGTTTGGTTGATTATTTATTTTAGTCCAAATATAATCCAACTCTGCTGTACTTTCATTTGGATAATTCCATATCCATTTCCTTTTGATATTTTTCTAAAAAAACAATTCATAATATAAAGTTTTTTCTTTTTCCACAAACTCCACAAGTCTATGTCCTCTCTTATTTCTATTACCACAACCAAAATTACCTACAACACTTTTGTCTTTCATTTGTTAATCAGTTCTACAATTAAAGCCTCCCACAACAATTTTAAAATGTTGTTTACACTGACCAAAAACGTTTTGTACATTCATATAGAAATCTTCTCTACTACTTCATCACTTTGAAAACTTAATGGGGCATAAACCTGAATTGTCTGCATTTGTCATCTGTCATTAAGTTATATATCTAATCTTTCCACTCTGTCCAATACAGCATCAATCTCCACAATAATGTTCTTCCATGTTTTATTTGTAATGAATCCTACTGGACTTATATTTCCAATATTTGTGAGTTTATAGTAGAAAACATGTCCACTTTTAAAATCTATTGTCTTTTCACTTTTTCTTCTAACTTCGCAAAGTCCAATAATGTCACATTTAATATAAGACACAGTTTTTCTCATTCTTGCAATCTTCCTTCATTTGAAAGTGTTCTACAGTTGTAAGCACCTAAATAAAAAGTCATCATCAAATGGTGTCATGGGTCCACAATAAAGCAATTCCTATCCCCCTCCTCCTTCTGCCACCAACCTCTGCCTTAGTTGGTTACTTTACACCCTCCTGAGAATAAGGGTCATGATTTATTTTTGTTTGTTATGATTATATATATATATATATATATATATATATATATATATATATATATATATATATATATATATATATATATATATATATATATATTATTTACACATACATTCATTTTGCTTTATCAGGCAACTGAGAAGAAAAGAAGGAATATGAAGATATACAAAAGTGATGCATTAAAAAGGAATGAATATCTCAAATTTTGTGAAAGGGTGTGTAAAAGAGTTGAAAATGATATAAGAAAGTATAACGGTGAACTAACAAGGAAAGCTGTAGATGAGAATAAAAATATTAAGAGTGTAAACAACATTTTGATATTGGTAAGCAATTTATATTTGCAATAAGAATAAAAGATGGAATTGTTACTAAAAACAGAGATGGTATCATGAAATGAGTAGAAGACTTCTATCAATAATTATATAATAATAAAGAAAAAAAGTACCTCTTATATTTATTATATCTTCTGAAATTGTCCTGAATTTTAAATAAAGAAGTGAAACATGCAATTACATTTATGAAGAAAGGAAAGGCTCCAGGTAATGATGGAATTATAATTGATATATTAAAAGAAGCAGGGGAAAGAAATATAATTTTTTTCAGCAAAGTTATATACAAAATGTGAAAATGACAAAGGTGTACCAGATGATTGGAATATTGCAGTATTAATATTAATATTTAAAAAAGGTGATAAAGAAGATATTAGAAGTTACAGACCAATCAGCTTTTTATCAGTTTTATACAAAATTTTTACCAAGATAATTACAACTCATCTACAGAGAATATTGGATTTTCACTAACCAAGAGAACAAGCTGGATTTAAAAGTGGTTTTAGTATAGTAGATCATATTGAGGCATTGAGAGAAGTTATAGAAAAAAACAAATGAATAGGAGTTGCTATTATGCTTTTGGATTTGTAGATTATGAAAAGGCATTTGATTGTATAAACATTCCTTCTGTGATTAAAGCATTGGTTAATCAAGATGAGATCTAGGATATTGTAATATTTTAAAGAGTATTTATAAAAAATGCAGCAACATCAATTAGATTACATAATGATACTAGGAAAGTCAACATTAAGAAAGGTGTAAGACAGGGTGACTGCATATCTGCAAAACTTTTTACAGCAGTGCTGCAAGAAATATTTTGTAAATTAAAATGGGAAGCTAAAATAGTGAAAGTAAATGGAGATTATTTAAGTCATTTAGATTTTGCAGATGATGTAGTTGTTTTTGCAAATAATGCTTTAGAGTGACAGGAAATGTTGCAAGAGTTATCAAATGAAAGTAGGAAAGTGGGACTAAACATAAATGTTAAAAATACTAAAGTAATATTTAATGAATTTTCTCAAAAGTTAAAAATAAAGATTGATCATCATAAGTTAGAAGTTACCAGTTTTAAATACCTTGGTCAGATTATTAATACAGATGTAAATATAATGCATGAAATTAATCATAAAATTAAACTTGGTTAAAGTGCTTTTGGTAGAAATAACTTGATACTAAAAGGAAATATGCCTATATGTTTTAAATGGAAGGTTTTTATTGAATGTGTTTTACCAGTTCTTACTGATGGATCTGAGACTTGGACATTTAATAGAAGAACAATACAGACTTCAGACCATTCAAAGAAGTATGGAGAGATGCATGTTGGGAGTAACAGGAAAGATCAAACACACAATGTATGGGTAAGATAACAAACATGTGTTACTGACCTCATTAAAAAAAATTAAAAGACTGAAGTGACTTGGGCTGGACATATTGCTATAAGAAATGATAACAGATAAACAATTGTAGTCATAAACTGAATTCCAATAGATTATAAAAAACCAAAATGAGACCACATGTGAGAATGGATGAAATAAGAACGTGTGCAGGGGTGATGTGGAAAAAAAGCTAAAGATAGGAGATGGATTGAACTTGGAGAAACCTTCATCATTTTGTAGATTGATAATGGTTGTTGATGATGATGATGATAATGTCCAAACAGTAAAAACTATATGGTGATATTGCAGCTATAAATGCATATTAAAATATAATAAAATTTATCAGGAAATTAGGCCTTGATTTGCTATATATATATTTTCCTTTTAGTAATTTTGAAAAAATACTTATTCCATATTCTTGGAAAATCTACTACAATTAATCCATTACATAATCAAATAACCCCAATGTTCCTAAGAAATTTACTCGCTGGAATTAACAGAGTTGGGCGCATGGACTGTTACCCATAATTCTGAGATCAATAGTGTATCATTCTAGCACATATTCTGGAGAGCATTATCCTGTTCACTCAGTGACACATATACATATTTTAAAATGTTATTAATATCTTTGTGTAAACAATTCCACTTTTTATTCTATGTAAAATTTTAGATACAATTAATAATAAATCTAATAACATTATATATATTGTATGTATATTTTTCCCACAATGATTATAAACGCAATAATATATATATGAAGAAAATTATACTGAAGTTTCTGAATTGTGATTAATGTAAAAGAATGTGCCTTAAATATATTTTCGAAAAATCTTGGATAATAAAATAAAAGCAAACATTTTTTAAAACTTTTATTCTATCTTCTTTTCTACATGAAATGTAAACATATTGACATTTTCTTTGTTTCTAGGAAATTGTTTATAACTTTAGTTCTGAAATGTTCAAAACAAATATAAATAAGATTTAATGCGAGCCGACATACAACAAATGATTTAATTATATTGTAGATGATCATATTAAAATAATAATATATTTAAAGCAATAATTTGCATTTAAATTGAAAAAAAAAAGCAAGT
This sequence comes from Epiperipatus broadwayi, assembly GCA_028023455.1. NCBI lineage: Eukaryota > Metazoa > Onychophora > Udeonychophora > Euonychophora > Peripatidae > Epiperipatus > Epiperipatus broadwayi. Next base: position 27,904 of record JAQFVV010014310.1, read on the forward strand.
TTTAATAATAGTGTTAAATGTTGTTTTGCAAAAGTAATTCTAATCCTAATGTATAAATAGGTATTTTCATCATATTTACGCAAATTTTGACTTAAGGACCGAGTTATTTAGTCGGGGTAAAAGAGGGTTATGATTTATATATTAGTTGTAGTTATATTATTCATAATTTTTAATTAATTAAAAAATGTTAACTTTTATTCCATACACACATATAATATTTAACCTAATTTATTGTTTACATATATATTAAAACAATATATGCTCGGATTAAGAACTGGTTCATTGATGAAATTATCACATTCAAACATTAAGTTCATATGTTGAGTTTTGATCCAGATATCTTTAATGTTTGAATTCATTATTCTACTTAAGAAAGAAATGCACTAAACGATATATTTTTATGAATATTCTAGTGATTATTCATATATTCTTTTAAATTCTATTTTTAATACTTCATTTATATTTTTAAATGTTATGTTTAAACAATTTCATTATTCATTAAAGATGCTGAATTTTACCAAAACTCGCATTTAATATTAATTTCATATGCTTAAATATATATACATCAGTAGCAGCCAGGGATTTTTTAAAAAGGAGTGCTTTATGAGTAAAAATGAAACATGTTGAAATTGTATTCAATTCATTAAAAATACTGAAAAAATAAACTACAAAGTATTTTTATTTAAATATAAAACCCATACTTTAGATTTTTAGCTTGACAAAATTTTTCGATCACCTTTTCATTAAAATTTTTATTTGCAAAATTATATATATATTTTTTTCAATGGAAATCATTGATAGAGCAGTTCATTGTTCTTGCCTTATACTATTTCTTAAACATGATTTTATTTTATTAAAAATATAAAAAATATCTTACTGGTTCTGCTGCAGTTACTGTAATTATAAACAATAATTTTATAAGTTAGAATGTTTCAGTAAAAACACTTCCCAATTATTTTTCAGTTAATAGATTTAATAATGCAAGTGATCTAATAAAATTTTGAGTTTTTTTCCAAGAATAAAATATTTATGAGTCTGTTTATAATTTCTTTTATAATTCTCAAAGTTACCTTATAAAATAGTTTGGTGGCTATTAAATGATTATAAAACAAAATGTTTGATTTGGATTTTCACAAATACAATTATCCATAATTTTGCATATGTTGCTGGATTCACAAAAAGATTGACAAAAGTTTGAATTATAAATTTCTGACATCACTATATAATTTGTTCATTGCTTTTTTTAATTTTATAAGTGTCAACATTTCTAGATTGCATTTAGTTGTATAATATTTTGTCATATGGCATAATATTATAAAAAAAAAAATGTAGCCAAAATAAAAAAAAAAAGTTTTATTTTTAATAACACTAAAAATCCATCAAGATTGTAGTTTTATCAATAGTTTTAAGAAACTGTGATTCCTCAAAATATTTTATAAAATAGACTTGTTTTTGAAAATTGCATTATTTTTTTTTACATTAAACTTTCAATGTATGTTTGATGATTTTGGATTATATGCATTAAGATATTTATCTAATATTGCCAATTTATGTGGGAATTTTGAAAACAATGTTACTATTCCAACAGATTTTCAAAAAAATCAATCACACAGATTGAATGGATGCAGTAATATGTTTCATTTTAAGGTTTAGTTGCTGTGCTGATAAATAAATAAATTGTGCATTTTGAAAAATCTGTTATATTCTATGTTGCAAAATTGTATGCTCACCCTATATAAAAGCTCCATCATATTTTTGAGATATTGATTTGCTTAAATTATTGTTTAATACTTTATGAATTTCATTAAATAAACATTTAAATATGCCATCTGCATTTACATATTCAAAATTTAAAATTTCTAAAACATAAATTACTCCATGAAGCTCATAAAAAAACAATAATTGAATGTAATAAACTAAAGATCAGCATTTTAAGCTAATGTACATGCACTTTTTTATGAATGTTAATAATAAATAAATACTTTCATTGCCAACACAAGTTTGTTACAATTTATATACATCACACTATATAAATAAATATCTCATTTAAATAATTGAATGTGTATTTTTAGAAATGTCTATAGTACTATTGGCTATAACAGCTACATATTATATTGTTGTTGTTTTTTTTTTAAAAAAAATGAAACAATTTGGTTTTTCACAAACTTTTAACATATTTTATACAATTAATTTTGGATAGTTTTTTATGTTCCTTTAAACATTGAACTGCTATCTAAATGATTTTGCAAGAAAAATCAAAGATTCCAATAAAATTAATTAACTCCTTAAAACTCTTGAGTATTTTTTTTTTTGATGAATCACTTACATTATGTCCATGTAGTTGTAATTCAAATTAGCCACAACAATTAATACATTCTATTATTTTTGATAGCATTTCTCAGGTATTTTTCCACTTGCTCACTGTGTTTCAATTTTGCTTTTCTAAAAGCATTGCTAAATTAATCAGAAATATTAATTTGCTACAAAAGTGGTAATGAAACCACATTTTCCATGTGTTTTCATGAATTTTGATGTGTTTCAGATTTTTTAAAATTTCATTTACATTTGTATAATAACTCACAATCCATACATAATCATGCCAAAAAATTAAGCAAGGATAATAAAACAAAGCATTTCACATTTTGCCAAGACACAACCATTTTATTTTTCCATAGTAATCATTATTAAAAGATTGAATGTATTTTTAGTTTTGACTAAGTGCAGTTTGACAAATATTAATATCTGGAAATAGATGAATATTTTATTTTTATTTAATTTTTTTTATTTAACGACATTCAGGGAAATATTATATATATATATATATATATATATAAAGTAAGAATTCTTTTATTATTTTGTTCTGTAATAGATATGTGTATGTTAATATATAAATATTAATTAGAAGAAAAAACAGTATATTTTATTGATTATCCTTGACAAAAACATGTCAATCTTAAATCACTATAGACTCTGCCCAGTGAATATTTTCTGTAACACTTGCTTTATGCATTGATAAGAACAAATAAAGAGTTTTCTGAAGTTCACCAAATATGATAGTTCTAACACTATGATAATTATTTATTTTTGAATAGCATTGAAAGCAGTGATTAAAATAATTCTTTTTATAAAATGTTTTAATGAATTGTATTTACATAATAATTATGCAATATATTAAGTGATTGTTATATTATTGATATTTTCAAGTATACAGTTAATAATTAATTTTCATATTTTTTTTTTCTGGGAAGTCTGCTATGTAGCAAGACTTATGGTGCAATTAGCCCTCTATATACATATATACTTTTATTTTGTCTGCACACTGAAAAGAGATCTTTTGATCTCTGTTTCAGGGATTTAAAGGAACTAAGCTGTATAAATTTATAATGTTTACTCCATACATTCTTATCTTTGTCATTGTATCTATTATTATTGTGTGATTATTCATATGGTATATGGATATGGATGGATTCTTTATCATCAATAAATCAGTGGGTATGATGATTTATTACTGGTATTTTACCTTTGAATTAAAATAAGATCATGGACTTTTTTTTTCAATTGCCAGATAGTTCTTATTATCATCTGAGTTTTATTGCAAGAAGGAAAAATGTGTATATGTGATTTTTTTTTGATAGACATTTACAACAATAACAGAAAAAATGAAATTATGACCCTTTTCTTCAGAAGACTGTAAAATCACGAATAACACGAGTAAATATAATAGTAGAGAATGTTAAAAATCACTTGATTGCAGATTCAGACTGCCATTTAATGACAAACTTTTCATTATATATTTACAATTATAAGTCATATTCTAGTTAAGTATTGATTGTGCTAATTGGAAAAAACTCATGTTAAATGAGAGAATGTTTAATTTTGTGTAATTAGAAAAAACAGTGAAAAAACAATTGGTTAAAAAAGTGGAGTTACATGTTGGGGAAGTTGGATTCACTATAAATAAAATGTGGAAAAACAATAATGTGAAAATTAATGTAATATGGGAGAGAATTTTCATGCTTAGTTATTTGATTGTATTGAAAGATAACAAATGCAGATAATTCAGTTTTATGCCACATTGTGTTGAAGAAGTAGAAATATTTATATGAATTTATAAAATGTTTTGATTAGAACAAACATTATTTTAAATTGAATAACTTAATTAGTTTGGAATACATAGGATGTTTGAGTAGTAGAAATGGCAGAAATGGAATCAATCTGAGAACCTTATTATCGAGAGCATTGACACTACACTACTAAATTAACACATGCAAGATTAATGTAAAATAGTCATGGGCTTTAGTACTGGAATTGATAAATAATAGGAATATAAAAGTGCTTCAAATAAATTTGACTATTGTGAGAAAAATAAGAAATGACACAGTCTTGTGGAATTCTCAGAAGAAAAAAAAACTAAGTATGTTATGAATTCCCTTTTGAGAAAAAATGTATATGAAAACATTCAAATGAAGAAACACATAATTGTATTACATTTTGATTAAAAGAAAATATTTATTTCAAGAATATAATATGCTTCATAGATTCAATTAAGGTAGTGATCATTGATTATTGAGATGTAAAGTATCTGTTAATATTAAAATTAGAGAAATTAAAATTTTTAAAAAGTCTGTATTAATTGGCGATATTCCTAACTTTAATAAACCGTATAATGAATTTAATTGGAACTTATAATCACTTTAAAATGTAACTTTTGAAGATGGTTTAGACTTCCTTAAAATCAAGTTAAAGATAATTGATATTCTATTAAAAACTTTGAGAAAGAAGTACTACCAAATGGCAGTAATTTAAAAGTAATTTGGTTTCCTGAGAAAAGGCATTGTATGAAGAAAAAAATGTATAAAAATTATTTAAAAAATGATATATTAAAAAGAATTGAATATGTGGATTTTTAAAAATTGCACAGGCAAGAACCCCCCCCCCCCAAAAAAAAAAAAATAAAAGTCTCAAAAATATAAAAAATAGCATATTGGAGGAAAAATTGATTCAGCAGTAAAAAGAAAATATGGCATCATGAAATATGTGAATGTGTTGTATGAATATATTGAGTAATAAAGAAATAAAGTAATATACTCTAAAATTACTAAATTTTTTATTGTGATGAAACATGCATAAAATGAACCTAAGAGAAGCTTCATAATACAAGAAAATTATTATTTATATTTTAGGAAAAAGGTGAAGAAATAGCTATATTATTAGTAAATTTATATCCCAAAAGTTTAAATAATAAAGATATACCAGATGATTGAAAGGATTCAGTAATAATTCTATAATTAATAAAAGTGATAAAAACAATATTAAAAATTGCAGACATACCAGTCTTCTATCTGTTCTATATAAAATATTTAACAAAATAATTCAAACACATTTACAATGGTCTTTGGATTTTAATCAATCCCAAAACAAAGCAGTATTTAAAAGGGGCTCCCATTTAAATACTGAAAGAATTTATAAAACAGATTAATGAATATGAGTTTTTATTAGTCTTTAGATTTAATAGTGTTGTATTATTGATAACCTCCAATGAGCTATATTTACACTAATTTTTAGTAAACCTAAATGAAGAATGAGTCCAACACTCTTTAGCTTTGATTATATATAAGCTTACTATTTACTGACATACTTACATGCAAAGTGTGATTTATATATACTTACATAATTTCAAGACAACTCTAAGCTATTGTAACATCATTATAAGTAATCAGAGGAAAACACTGAACTTCATATTTAATGCCATTTTAATACTAAATTAATCTTCAGTTAATAGATGTTAATACAACTTTTTAATATCCGAAAGTAGTTGAAATAAAGAGGAATCACTAAAGTGCAAGTGGGCTCATTTTATATTTAAGTTTACAGACAATTAGTATATATATAGCTTAATGGATGTTATCAATAATTCTACATTATTCCATCTATTTTGGGCTATCAATGAGTTATATTTATTTTTTGGATTTGTATATTATAAGAGATAAATGGATTGTATAAGCAACTATATGATTTATTAAAGCATTAAATGATAAATATATAGACTTTGAACATTGTTATATTAAAAAAAAAAATTGTCAAATGCTTTAACAATGATCCAATTGTTTAGAAATATTAAGAAAATTAACACTGAGAAGAAAGTACAACATAGTAATTTCATAAATGTAAATCTTTTATGGCAATTTTACAAAAAGTATTTTGTGTAATAAAATAAAAATGTTAAGGGAAAATAAGTAAATAAAGATGAATGTAGATGTTGTTGAAAATCTTGAAAGAAAAACAGATGAAAGTAAGAAAATAGGATTAAATATTACTGCTAAAGAAACTAAAGTAATGTTACAAGGATTTTGTCAGATAAAAAAATAAAGATTGATAATCTTGAACTAGAAAATTTATTGACTATAAATACATTGGTTACATTATAATAAAGATGAAACGTAATGGATGAAATAAATGATAAATTAAATTTTGATGGAGTGATTTTAGTAGAAATAATATAATATTAAATGGAAATATGCTTAAGTATTAGAAAAAAGATTTTGAAAATATATGTGTTTTAACAGTTCTTATTTATAGAACTTAGACTTAAGTACCTAACATAAGAGGAATTCAGAGATTCAGATCACTCATCAAAGTATGGAAAGATATATATTACAAGTAAATAAAAGTGATGAAAAAGAAAAAAAAAACATGAATGAAAAAAAAAGGAACAGATATCATTAGCGTTATTAAATTTTTTAAGAAACTGAAATAGGTTTGGTTGGACACATTGAACAAAAAGTATGATAAATGATGGAACACTAAAACTTTAAATTGGATCCCCAGAGATTTAAATAATATAAGAAATGATTACATGTGAGATAAAATAATAAAAAAATGATGGCCATACAACATGTATTGAATCAATAATCTTTGAAAATCGTAATAATGATGATGATACTTTTACTGCAAATAATTTCTCCATAAAGATTTTATTGTAGTTAAATTAGTCTATACAGTAAATTATATTTATTTTATTTTTAGTACATATATGCAAGTGCATACTGCATATGTATATTATTATTAACTTTATTATTATTATTATTATTATTATTATTATTATTATTATTATTATTATTATTATTATTATTATTATTATTATTATTATTATTATTATTATTATTATTATTATTATTATAATTATTTATATTCATTGCATTTAGAAAATGCTAGAAATTATGTGTACATTAAATTTATACAAATTATACTTGAACATTTTCATGTAGTATTACATAATATTGCACTCAAAACATATCTTATATTTTAAATACTAGGTGCATGATTAAATAAAATTTCATCCATATCATCTTAAAGATAACGGTCTCATTTTCAGTATACTTTTGGAGAAAATAATTTATCTCCAAAACTATCTGACAATATTCTCTTTTACTATGTAAGTCACATGATTCATTATAGTATGTATGTGGTTATTACTTTGCAACAAAATTAATAATCGTTGATTGATTTATTATAAACTCTAGCATCTATAATATTCATTTGTTATATATACATATATGCAGAAGAGCTTTGGTTAATTCACATATTGCATAAATGATTAGAAACTGTAGAGTTAAAAGCTTGAGATCAATCCTCATCTGAGGGATATTAAAAAAAAAAAAAACTTAGTTTAGCTTCACTGTTAATCCTTATTATTCCACAGAAAGATTTGAATAGTATATCAACTCATGATATTAAAATCATATATATTTTCATTTATCTTCTATTCTCCAACCTAGATTTCGATTCTAGGAAAAGTTTTGCAATTTTTCCGAGCTATCTATTCAAATTATTGAATAGTAAATAAAACCTAACTATTGTTAATTAGATAAAAAAAAATCAACGAAAGGACGCTTTAAATGTTCACCGTTCATCATTTTACTCGTATTCACTGATAGATTTTGGATACATTTAGTGCAATGAGCTATTTAATTGCAATGGTAGTCGAGAGGTCAGCGCGACTGCCTTGCACTTGCAGGCAGTTGCCCGGGTTGCGGGTTCGCGTCCCGGCCGATGCTATGACACTTAAAAAAAAAAAAAAAGCATTTATATAGGTTTACAAATTAAATTTGATTTTTTATAGTATTAATTTGTATGTATTCAATAAATTGTTGAGAATTCAAAAGCACTCATCATTATATTATATAAGTTTGTGAGAATAATATTGAAAACGAATGATAAATAGGAATAAAAAAAATCTTTAATAAATATAACCCGAACTTTTGATTTACCGCAGTCTCTTAGGAATACTTTCGACTCTTCTCTTTGAATGATTTGCGCACTTCTAACGCCAGTAAGAGCTTTAATGGGAAAATGAGAAAATATTTTATTTTGTAGCCAATGGTATTTTATGTATCACTGCTTTGTATTTATCAAAAATGAATTATTTTCTCTAAATAATAAATTCAGTTAATTTACTCTGATACTTAAAAAATAAAATAATTTATTCTTAAATAAAATAATTTATTCTTATTTTTAAAAATACTTATTTTTAGATATAAATTTCCAATTAAAATGTATTATTATTATTATTATTTTTGTTTGCGAATTTTTATGAGTCACGAACGACTTAGGTGATTTAATTTTAAATGAACTTTTAAAATAGCCAAAGTCAATATAATCTCAAAACTAAATCAACAACAATTAATTTTAGCATTAAGTTTCATTAGAAACATTCTTCAATTTCTTTATTTTTTATGTATTAGATATCTGGAGATAAAAAATGTAATGGGACATTTTAGAAATACACAAAATGAAAATGAAAATTTGTTATGACTTTTAATAAATAAATAAATAAGCTAAGCAATGGAAAATGAAACGTGGACTTATTTTGAAAAAAAAAAAAACAACAACATCAAGATGCAAATTAAATGATTGTTTAATAAATAATAATAAAAAAAAAACAACAATGTAGAGACAAATGTTTATATTTGTGACAAGACTACTATAAAATCATATTATAGTTTTACATAGACTACAGAGTTATAGGCTATGAAATGCATTTTAATTTAATAAGTTGTGAGCCTTAAACCATCTTATATATAAAATGTCAAATAAAATTGTTAAATTATATATAAATAAGACCCTTTCTATTGTACTATAATAAGTTTATTATTCGCATATGCATATATGATACTAGACATTTATTAACAATTCTTATTATATATAGAAAAATAAAGGATAAATGGATCTTTATAAATAAAGATAAATAGGTTAATATATAATGGAGTTGTAAAATTACGCGATGTCAAACTAATACGGCTTCAATTATACGTTAACCAAAAATAAATGTAAATAAACAAAAAAAAAAAAATGCAAACAATAAATAAAAAAAAACAGTGAAATTTACTATCTTATTAAATTTTATAAATTACAGTATGGTAGCAACCATTTTTTGTCCTCCTTAAATATCTTTCAAAAAGTAAAAAAAAAAATCACATTTTCGCGATTTAAATACTATACCTATTCAGTTCCTGTACCATAGTTAAAAGCAAGTATACTGATTTTTTTTTTCCATGCATTTGTTGTTGTTGTTGTTTTTTGGAAAAAAAAAAATTCTGTATATCTTTAGAAAAATACTATATATATATATTTTACAATTATGAGTGAGAATTCAAAAAGAAATAAAAAAACATCGTAAAGTATTTTCGTTAAAAAAATAAAATAAAAGATTATTGATTTAGTAAAAAAAAAAGAAAGAAGTCTTACTCTGAAGTGTAGCGTATGCATAAAAAAAAGAATCTTCTATAACAGAAATCATAAAGAGAGAGAAATTCTATAAATATACATATAAATGAGTTTTTTTCTATGTATTATTTATAACTACATTACTATATTCCTTTTTTAAATTTTGTCTGTATAATACATGTTCTTGTAATTTATATACAATAAACACACTATAATAATAATAATAATAAAACACATCAGTTTTAGATGTATATGTTTGTTCAAATTTACTGCACTTTACACTTAGATTATAGTAAATAATATGCCTACTATTCTTATTACTGTATATCAACACAGCAGCAGTTACATTTTTGTTGATTGTAAGTGGATTTTACAACAAATTATAGTATATATATATATATATAATCAAACAAATGTGTGTTAAAGATACTAATGTAAAATTTAAATCTGTTAGAATAAACCATACACACATTAATTACAGATTATAACTCAGAAAAAAAAATGACATAAGACCAATATCTAGAGATAAATATCAACAAATTATTATTTCTCCGAACGTTTTCGGAGGTTTACCCTTCATTATCAAGGACTACAAAATTTCTTATAATCTCCAACAATATACTGATATGCAAATATACGAAATGAATAAGGTGAATATGCAAATAAGGTTCAAAGTGCCTCAGGATACCATTTCTTTGATAAAGCATAAAAGGACTCCCTCTTATTTAATGCATGCTCATCCAAAATGATAAAATACACCTCTTTAATTTTTCTTCTCAGATCACTTCTCTCACTACATAATACTTTAGGCTTATCTGGTCTGAATGCTTGACCCACAGCAATTGCATGCTGTACAAAAATTGATGGGTGGGATGAATCAGCTAAAGCTCTATTATATGAATGTACATGTTGGAACAATCTAACAATTACCCAAACGACTGGATATAAAGAGTACGCTATTAAATCATCATTTGATTTTGTCGATAAATTGAAAAATGTACATCCAGATCAACATACAGGAATGACTGCACTCGATATAGCAGAGCTTTATGAATCTATTGATAGGCTTAAATCGATTATTGTAGTTAGATAAGCAATTATCAATTATGGACTGGGCCTGGAATGTGTTAAATTTGTTGTAGCTTTGTTTGAATGGATGAACCATAATATTTATGCAGTTTTCAACAATGAATGGTTTCATTTGCTCAGCGGGTGGCTGATGGGTCTCTCAATGAGTGGGATTATCACCAGTCTTATGAGGAATGCCTACAAATGGATCATTTTGCCTAAATACATGAACAATGGATTAGTGATGTATGCCAGATATGTGGATGATATTTTTATTGCTGCTCTGAAGGAAACAATAGAGGATATTAAAACTGACCTCACTACAGCATTAGACCTTACTATAAATGTTAGTCATGCAGAAGCACTAAACAGCATTAAATATTTGGATCTACAAGTAATGATGGAAGCAGACTATTTCTATTATAAAATGAACATTTTCACATTAGAGACCATATACACCATTCTTCAAATACATCTGACATTCATAAACTTGCTGGCCTAAAATTATTTCTACATAGAAACGACCGTTTGTGTAGTTTTGAAAATGACAAGAGAAACAACATTGAAATCTATAGAAATGAACTCATTAAGGCCCAATATAATCCTCGGATTATTGATAAGATAATCGAGAAATTCAAAGGAAGACATAATCAGATTGTTAAGCAAGATAAACCTCAGATTTTGTTTCCATATATGCGAAATATTTACAATCAAATGCGTACAATCTTTCGTTCAGAGTTTTGTGTATGTTTTAAGTCACCCCCTAACTTGAATAGGTGTTTAAATAACACTAAAGATTTCATTCCTTCGATTCAACCACAGCAGGCAGTCTACAAAATTGCATGTAGAGAAAACAACTGTCAGACTGCATATTATGGAGAAATGAAAGCATCCGTTCATGTTAGATTGTTCCAACATGTATATTCATATAATAGAGCTTTAGCTGATTTATCCCACCCATCAATTTTTGTACAGCATGCAATTACTGTGGGTCATCTATGCAGACCAGATGAACCTAAAGTATTATGTAGGGAGCGAAGTAATCTGAGAAGGAAAATTAAAGGGGCATTTTTTATCATTTGGGATGAGCATGCATTAAATAAGAGGGAGTCTTTTTACACTTTATTAAAGAAATGGCATGCTGAGTCACTTTGAACCTTATTTGCATATTCACTTGATTCATTTCATATATTTGCATATCAGTATATTGTTGGGGATTATAAGAAATTTTGTAGTCCTTGATAATGAAGGGTAAGCCTTCGAAAATGTTCGAAGAAATAATAATGTGTTGAATTTTATCTCTAGATATTGGTCTTATATCATATTTTGTTTTCTGAGTTATAATTTGTAATTAATGTGTGTATGGTTTATTCTAACAAATTATAGTACAGTTGTAACCCTACTGTAGTTTATTTGTTATTATGAATTATGTAATACAAACTTTGATGAATATAGCTTTTTAATTCTTTTTTTTATAGTTAAAACAATATATATATATATTTCGTCTATAAATGAAATTCTAGTTGATTTATAAATATAACAACTATTTTAAATTTATTATTGTGGTAATGTTGAAAATTTAACCATATTTTTATTATACTAGATAAAGATATCTTTTGACATTATGTTTTATAAAAAAACTGACATTAACATTTAAATTTGTAACAATAAACATTTTTAGATTATAATAAAGTTTCAGTTAAATATAAAATATATTTCAACATATATTTTGGTAATCAATTTTTAAGTAATTGATAAAATTATTTCTTTGATAATTAATGTTTATCGGTCTTGTTGTTTTTAGTTTAGTGAATTGAAATATTTTGATTATAAAGACAAATTGTAAACACAGCCAAAATAATAAAATAATATAATATTAAAATACTAAAACTATAAATAAATATTTTATTTGAAATAAAAAGTAAAAATACAACAATATTTTAATAGTAAAAGCAAACATTATCTGTTAGCAAAATAACTAATGTAAATATAATATATTCATTTATCCTATTAAACACTATTTACTAACAAAAAATACAACAACTTATAAAGTAGAAGTATATTGACCTATTATTTTCATTCAGAATAGTGAAGAGTTGGTATAAAAATATGGTTTAAGGTAATACATTCAAAAAAGGAATATTTTAAATTGTTTGACTTTTTTGTTATAATATATTATTAAGTTATGTCTTATAATGGATTATTCTTTCCAATAAATATTACTATAAAATATCCTAAGTATTAACATTAATATGAATTAAATTTTTAACTTAATGAAATTACAGCATTTCAAAAATGTTTAACCATTGGCAATAACTAAATTTTATCATTATCTTTGATAAAAATATTATTATATAACTAAAACTAATTAATATGCTAATGACCTGATATCAGTCAGATATATCAGAGTTTTATAAATTTTGTTTAGATTAATTTTTCATAAAAATTCCTTTACTAAATAAATCAGCAAAAAAAAAATCAATATTCTTAAAAAATAGTAAAGACCTTTGGCAATAAGTACAATTTTAATAAAGTTTTGCAACACCATATTGACAATGGTTTTCCTTCTTAGGGCCTATAGGCTGATTCTGATAAACAAAATGTAAATATTTTATTTAAAAAAAATCAAATTCTTAACTAAATATAGCAAGAACATAAAATATTAAATGCATTCATTATATTCAATACCCCATGTACCTAATATATAAACTGTTAATAATATTTAGATAAAACAACTGAAATAATACCAAAAGTATAATTAATTTGTATTGAAATTAGGAAAAGTAAATTTAAGAAAAGTTAATATTAAAATAGTCATTTATAGTTAATTCATTGTATATAATCTATACCTAGCCTCTTTTGCG
>JAQFVV010014311.1:0-41530 GCA_028023455.1 Epiperipatus broadwayi
ATACACACATTTAAACTATTTAATATTTAAATTTTCTTTAAAAAGCAAAGTTATAATGCATACATATAGGCAATGTATGTGTAAATTATTTAATTGTTTTATATTTCAAATATTAAACATTTTAACTTTCTTTAAAACTAACCTATGCTTGATCAATTCTAATATTTTATTCTATACTTTTATTTTGCTTTTCTTTAATTATAATTGGGATTTAAAAGTTACAGATTTAATTAAATAATTGGGTTATAATTACTAAGCTAGCAATTATAGTATTTAAGGTTAGTTTATGAATGATTTGAAAGAATGCAGGATGTGTGTACATTACATACAAAATTTTACATTTCCTAAATATTGAAAGAAAAGGAAGTATTAAATCTGTTAAATTATTTTTTTTTGTACAATTTTTTTTTTGTTAAAAGAGGAAATCTGTTTAATCAGATATCGATCTTTGTAGTAAATTTTTTGTAAATGATTGTCACTTTGGAGCTATAATTTTTGAAATTTGTCTTATCAAGATCTAAAGAAGGAAGCTCAAAGATTTGAAGTGTTACCTGGATGTTAAAAAGAAAGAAAAAACAAAAGAAAGGAAATAAGAATTGAGTCTATTTTTTTTTTTAAAACAAAAGTGTCTGGAAAAAGGATTAAACTTTTCAGTTGAAAAATACTTTGGTTGAAAATAAATTAGAGATCTAATTAAAACAAATTTGTCCAAAAATAGCAAGTGATGCTATCTCTGATTGGTTAAGTTAGCTAAAAATTGGATATAAAAAGCTGTCTTAGATTATTATTGTGATTGATTCAGATTATTAAACTATAATATTGAACGTTGAAAATATAAGAGATGGCGGGCTAGAAAAATTATATGTATATTCCATCGATTCCGGACCATCTGGGGAAGCTGCACATCACATAGGAAAGAAAAGATGTGTCTAAAATAATATTCTACACCTTTCAACTGACCAGATAAATAAGATGTTTTTAATAGAAGGAAGAAAGCATTCACCTGCATTCAAAGAAGATGAATTAATCTACTGATAAATATTAATCATCAAGTCCAATTAATTGTTACAACAACTGATTTTAAACTCAAGAAAATTTACAAATGGGAAAACAACTGCTGTATTTCATCCACATGCTTGACAAGAAGAGAAGAAAATTTACTATAATGATTTCCAAATTGTCCACTAAAGCAAATAACCTCAATAGAGTCATCATCATCAAATAGTTATCCACCTCAAGAAAGAGATTGTTCCCAGTAAAACGGAAATGGTAGCTACAGAAATATAAACATTATACAAGACAAGTTTGAACCCTTGGAAATTCGCCACAAACAAAAAGATCGGTAATATGACTTTTTATATCTATTTTCTTTATGATATCAGTCTTAATAAACATTTTAGCAATAAAGTGGTATATTTTATTTAAAGAACTTTTAAAGACTATTCAGATCGATTAAAACAAGAATGTCTTACTAATAATAACTTTGAGCTTCATAAATGATCTTGAATGTATAAAATGATTTGTTTATTAATTTTACAATATTAATATGTAAAACAATTTTTTTTTTATTTTTTTTTATGGTATTATGATTTTAGTTTTAACTAATATGTTATTATTATTTTGGGTTTTAAATAATATTTTGTTATCATGGGATAAAACACGCACATACATAATAATATTTTTATATGTGTATAATTGGAAGTGAATGTGGAATAATGAGTAGTATTAGAATATTAGATTATTTTGTTTCAAGTTCAGTATAGATTTCAGCGCTTGGAAGGGAGGGGGAGAAAATAATTTAAAACTTTTTTCTAAAACTTGCTCTTTCAATTTTACTAACATTTTTTTTTACATTCTATTTACATGTTGGATTTTAAAGTATGTGTGCCAATGAGCAGATAATATTTTTTTTTGAAATACTTTTCTCATGGAGTGAAAATCATGGTCAATGTGACGTCCAACTTAATACAAAATACATTTGAAGGGAAAGGGGGAAGAACTTAAAATTAATCTGAGGATTGTTATATAATCAATTATTATTATTATTATTCATGTCAATTTTCATATTATCTAGAAATTTTTATGTATATGTTAGAAATGTAGTAATAAATATTAGTTTGTTTTATTAAACGAGGCGTATATATTTCATTAAGTGTAGTCTTTGTTAAGTGTGATTATTCATCATCATCAATGGTTGAATATTAGTTATTTAAGATATAAGTAAATATGCTAAAATTAAGCAATAATTATGAATTTCTTTATAAAATTTAGTTTTATGTTTAGGCTTAGTCCTAGAGCTGTAGTTGAAACCCTTGTCATTATTGTTATTATTATCATCATCATCATCGTCATCAACGTTTTAATTAATGAGCTGTTTAACTGTTTAAAGGCCATAAATAAATATTGATTTCATAATATTTAGTGATTTCTTAGTATTATTATAACCACATCCCATCATCTATTTCATGCAAGGATGAGTGAATTGCCATCCTAAATTAGTTATATATAATCTGAGCTAGTGAACTTATAAAAATATTGAAACACATTTGTTATGTTAAGATCTGAGAAATGATTTATGTTCAATGAACTCCACTTTGGTTTAAAGATGTTTTACTTTTACCTAACTATTAGTGCTTATAGTGATATGGCTCAAAAAGCAAAATCTCTCATTTTTTTTATTAGAAATAAAGTACCAAAAAGGGATTCAAACCCGGTACATGTGAAAGGTTATCAGATATAACCGTGTCTAGATTCAGATAATCTAGTGGCGCCCTGCTAGACCATATTCACTTAGTATTTGTTTAAACATGCACTTAACATCAAACCAAGAAATGAAAGTGGATAAAACCTACTGCCTGTATACCTGAGTTATATTTTATTGAATTACTAGTGTACTCCCTTCACGTGATTTCATATAAATACTGGTTATTAACAATTTCCCTACAATGGCTTATAATTGTTGATATTTGAACTCCTTTACTCAGGTATGGTAATATCTTTTTATCTTTTGAACGACCTTTTAGTTATGTTACAATGGACACCCAACTGGGGCCTGATATTTTGCCATATACCTGAAAAAGAGAGTCTATAGAATGATGGGAGATGTGTGGTTAAAAATAGAGAAATTTTTTTTTAGTAAAATTTTTTTTTTCAGTAAAAATTTTTTTTGTCTTACAAAATTTTCTTGGCCAAACATTCTTATTTTAGATGATGATGTTTAATATGATTTAATCTTTCATTGATGATGATAAAATGGGTACAGCCATAAAACAGCTTGGTTTTTTTTTATTTATCAATTTTGAAAATAGAGATGAATATCACAACTTAAGACAAAGGTGAAATAAATAATAGATTTTTTTTTGTGGAACATTAAAATAATTTATTGCCAGATAGGATAGGCATAGTAATAGTGATGAATTATGGAATAGTAGTCTCATGTGTGTTTGGGGAGTTCATTTTGTAAAAAGTCTATGATTTTAGAGGTTTGATTGGATGGTTGATCGTTGGAGTTTGGTTGGTTAGATTGCAGTTTTGATGATGAGTGAGGAGTTTTGTCATTGCCTTGAGAATGCTATGTATTTCGTGTAACTTATGAATGATCAAACCCATTCACTGCTCCAACCCAATTTATATGTTATCTTTATTTTATCATGAAGCAGTTAACAGCAGACCTGCCATGATATCAGCCTATAAGTCTCCAAGAGAGAGAGCACGGCATAGTTTCCAATCAAGTTTATATGTTATTCTATGATATCAGCCTATAAGTCTCCAAGAGAGAGAGCAAGGTTTCGTTTTTGTAGTCTATAATAAGCAGGGCATTCCTTGATACTTGCCACATAAGACTCCAAGAGAGAGAGCAAGGCATAGTTTATCTATTTTAGCCCCTAAGACTTAATAGTTCTTTTATTGCAACAGAGTTTGCTTCATTCAATCAAGGGTTGTGGTAGTTAATAGTGATCGAATTGGGATGATCTTCTGAGTGCTCGTGATGCATTGTGTGATTATAGTGTTGTGACTGAATTCTTTTATTTATCTCAAGATTGTGAACTGCTAGTCATTCTGTGGACTGTCAATATCTGTCGGATTTCTGGGAGAAT
Organism: Epiperipatus broadwayi; assembly: GCA_028023455.1. Taxonomy (NCBI): domain Eukaryota; kingdom Metazoa; phylum Onychophora; class Udeonychophora; order Euonychophora; family Peripatidae; genus Epiperipatus; species Epiperipatus broadwayi. The sequence continues at coordinate 4,098 of JAQFVV010014311.1, forward strand.
GGATGAATGTATAATTTGGGCTATTACAGACAGACATGCACTATATAGATTATTGTTGTGTAGTTCATTAAATAAGGATATTAAAATTTTTTTTTTTTGTATTTGTAATGCATAATAAGGTGAAAATCAAATCAGTCAGTTGGTCAGAATAGGTGTCAGACAGGGAGAAGATGTGTGGATTTTTGATGGTCAGGGAAGTACAGATGGGATATACATAGTTTTATAACATGAGTGAACTAAATTATAGTATGGAAGAGGTTATGGAAGAGGAAGGTGCCCCAATACCAGGAATCAGTGATCGTTTTCATACTGAAGAAGAGGATGGGGAGGTTTTCTTAAAAACACAAAAGGAAAGAGAGGAAGTAGAGGAAGATGCCTTTAATGAGATCGGAAGAGTAATACGGCCTCAAGTGTGGAAGTAGATGAGGAGTCAGAAGTGGGCCAGGCTCAAATAGCAAAGATGGCACCATCAGACATGGACATGATAATGCAGATGCTCAGAAGTATGAGAGAAGATAGTAAGCAAAGTACGGTAAATCTAGAACAAAAGATAGAGAAAAATAATAAAAGTATGGTAAATCTAGAACAAAAGATGGAGAAAAATATAGAAAGTCTAAGAGAAGATAGTAAGCAAGGGATGGTAAATCTAGAACAAAAGATAGAGAAAAATAATAAAAGTATGGTAAATCTAGAACAAAAGATAGAGAAAAATATAGAAAGTCTAAGAGAAGATAGTAAGCAAAGGATGGAAAATCTAGAACAAAAGATAGGTCAATCTATGGAGAAAAGTATAGAAGGTTTAAGGGTAAATCTAGAGAACTCTATTGACAATAACAACCAAATGATCATCGCTTTGGAAAATAGGATAGAAGGGTCCAATATAGAGTGTAAAAATAGGTTTGTGTCATTAGAGGAGAGGATAGAAGGAGTGTGTAGGTCTATGGAAGTCACCAAACAGGAGGGCTGTCAGGGACTACAGTCATTAAAGGCTCAAGTGGAGCAGTCTATCGAAGAAAATAAGAGAGAAATTCAGTTAGTTATGAATGAGGTCCATGGTTTGGTTTCCCAATCCATATCAGAATGCATAGAAAAAAATGCCGAAATAACTTCTGCAGGAATTCATATTAGATTAGAGGAGGTGGTAGCCAAAGTGGACTCATATAAGGAAGCCACTTTGGGCTGTGTAGACCAAACCCTCACTATGAAAAATAAGTTTAGTGGCTTAGAAAAGGAAATACGAGAAGTTAAGGGAAGCATGGCCAATGAGTGTGTACAAATTGACCAAAATCTTAGGAAAGAATTGGGGAAACAAATGGATAGCTTTAGGGAGGAGATAGTAAAAAGGGACAAGTCAAGTTCTTTAGAAGAGGGACCCAGAATGAATCAACATGAATTGAGTGTTATGTTGGAAAAGGTTGAGGAGAACCAGAAGGCGTATGTTATGGAATACATGAACCCCAAGATGGAAGATCTCTATCAGAAAATAGGGGAATTAAGAGATCGAGTTGATATAGGATTGCAGAGTCAGTCAAACCCAAATTCAAGGCAAAATGATGTTAGCATCAGTCCAGATGACTGTAGGGATAGCTCAGAACAGAGTCAGTCAGAGAAAAGGATGCCTACTTTAGTTAACAATCCACAAGGTGAAAAAGAAGTAGAAAGGCCGATATTAGCCATAATACCAAATCTCCCAGTAAAGAAAGTAAATGAGATGATGACCAAAGAGCAGATTGGGATAGATCATGAAGTGAAAAGAAGGAAAAGAGAGTTGGAGGAAAAACTTCATGCATCCAATAAGATGATTGATTTAAGAGAGGCAATAAGGGAGATGAAACCAGTTATTTTAGAAAGAGAGCAAAAGTTTCAACAGTCTGTAGTTCTCAATCTAGTAACAAACCAGCATGTGTGGTTTCAAAAATCTGTCTTCTTAAATAGATTGGAGATACCTTATATATGGTATAGAGAGGCAATCTCTCTGAAAAATGTAAATGTCCAAATCTCTCTGAAAAATTCAACTGCTCTGGAAAAGTCAAAAATAAGTTATATCTGGTACAGAGAGGCAATCTCTCTGAAAAATGTAAATGTCCAGTGTGTATCAGACAGAGAATCTATCTCTCTGAAAAATGTAAATGCTCTGGAAAATTTAAATGTGCCTTATATATGGTACAAAGAGTCAACCTTTCTAGAAAATTTAAAAATAAATTATACGTGGCCCAGAGAATCAATCTCTCTGGAAGATTTAAGAATGAATTATATATGGTACAGAGAGTCAATCTTTCTGGAAAGTTTAAAAATAAAGTATGTATGGTATAGAGAGTCAATCTCTCTGAAAAACTTGAAGGCATATTATGTATGGTACCAAGAGTCCATATTTCTAAATAGAGTTTGTAATAGGAGGTTATATAAAATAAATCCTCCAGATATGTTTTATAAATATCCAGTCAAGATGAAAAATGGAAATATTAAAAAGGGACTGGATGTACAGGTGCATTTTTATGCAGACCACAATATGGTTTGAAAAGAAAAAGCCATTCCAAATTACCAAGAAAATAGGAGAGAATGCCTTTATGCTTGCTGCTCTTGATGGGAATAAGGGGACCTATAATGCTAGGAGTTTGATCCCTTATACTTCAGCAGAATAGCCTGGCAAAGATCTCCAAATAAATTATTTAATTTTTTTATATATATATATATTATAAGTGTTTATTATTATTAGTGTATTTATTAGTTAGGATTTTTTTTTTAATATAGTTAAAACAAAAGTGCTGATGATTTTATCCGAAGGGGGAGAAAGTTGTGCCATTACAATTTAGTCACTAGCTAAATTTATAGTAATGTGCATGTAGAAAAGGTAAAACAAAATCATCATCACAATTTTATATAACCATAAAGGAAGTTGTAGGGCATCCAAGTTTAAACCCTACAAGGTCCAGTTCTAAAAGCTTTAAACAGAGAAAGAATGGGTCAACAATTACATGCTTTACTTGTTTGTGTGTTGATAGAAAGGTAATACACACATTTAAACTATTTAATATTTAAATTTTCTTTAAAAAGCAAAGTTATAATGCATACATATAGGCAATGTATGTGTAAATTATTTAATTGTTTTATATTTCAAATATTAAACATTTTAACTTTCTTTAAAACTAACCTATGCTTGATCAATTCTAATATTTTATTCTATACTTTTATTTTGCTTTTCTTTAATTATAAGTGGGATTTAAAAGTTACAGATTTAATTAAATAATTGGGTTATAATTACTAAGCTAGCAATTATAGTATTTAAGGTTAGTTTATGAATGATTTGAAAGAATGCAGGATGTGTGTACATTACATACAAAATTTTACATTTCCTAAATATTGAAAGAAAAGGAAGTATTAAATCTGTTAAATTATTTTTTTTTGTACAATTTTTTTTTTGTTAAAAGAGGAAATCTGTTTAATCAGATATCGATCTTTGTAGTAAAATTTTTTTGTAAATGATTGTCACTTTGGAGCTATAATTTTTGAAATTTGTCTTATCAAGATCTAAAGAAGGAAGCTCAAAGATTTGAAGTGTTACCTGGATGTTAAAAAGAAAGAAAAAACAAAAGAAAGGAAATAAGAATTGAGTCTATTTTTTTTTTTAAACAAAAGTGTCTGGAAAAAGGATTAAACTTTTCAGTTGAAAAATACTTTGGTTGAAAATAAATTAGAGATCTAATTAAAACAAATTTGTCCAAAAATAGCAAGTGATGCTATCTCTGATTGGTTAAGTTAGCTAAAAATTGGATATAAAAAGCTGTCTTAGATTATTGATTGATTGATTCATTATTAAACTATAATATTGAACGTTGAAAATATAAGAGATGGCGGGCTAGAAAAATTATATGTATATTCCATCGGGTTCCGGACCATCTGGGGAAGCTGCACATCACATAGGAAAGAAAAGATGTGTCTAAAATAATATTCTACACCTTTCAACTGACCAGATAAATAAGATGTTTTTAATAGAAGGAAGAAAGCATTCACCTGCATTCAAAGAAGATGAATTAATCTACTGATAAATATTAATCATCAAGTCCAATTAATTGTTACAACAACTGATTTTAAACTCAAGAAAATTTACAAATGGGAAAACAACTGCTGTATTTCATCCACATGCTTGACAAGAAGAGAAGAAAATTTACTATAATGATTTCCAAATTGTCCACTAAAGCAAATAACCTCAATAGAGTCATCATCATCAAATAGTTATCCACCTCAAGAAAGAGATTGTTCCCAGTAAAACGGAAATGGTAGCTACAGAAATATAAACATTATACAAGACAAGTTTGAACCCTTGGAAATTCGCCACAAACAAAAGATCGGTAATATGACTTTTTATATCTATTTTCTTTATGATATCAGTCTTAATAAACATTTTAGCAATAAAGTGGTATATTTTATTTAAAGAACTTTTAAAGACTATTCAGATCGATTAAAACAAGAATGTCTTACTAAAAATAACTTTGAGCTTCATAAATGATCTTGAATGTATAAAATGATTTGTTTATTAATTTTACAATATTAATATGTAAAACAATTTTTTTTTATTTTTTTTTATGGTATTATGATTTTAGTTTTAACTAATATATTATTATTTTGGTTTTAAATAATATTTTGTTATCATGGGATAAAACACGCACATACATAATAATATTTTTATATGTGTATAATTGGAAGTGAATGTGGAATAATGAGTAGTATTAGAATATTAGATTATTTTGTTTCAAGTTCAGTATAGATTTCAGCGCTTGGAAGGGAGGGGGAGAAAATAATTTAAAACTTTTTTCTAAAACTTGCTCTTTCAATTTTTACTAACATTTTTTTTTACATTCTATTTACATGTTGGATTTTAAAGTATGTGTGCCAATGAGCAGATAATATTTTTTTTTAATACTTTTCTCATGGAGTGAAAATCATGGTCAATGTGACGTCCAACTTAATACAAAATACATTTGAAGGGAAAGGGGGAAGAACTTAAAATTAATCTGAGGATTGTTATATAATCAATTATTATTATTATTATTCATGTCAATTTTCATATTTATCTAGAAATTTTTATGTATATGTTAGAAATGTAGTAATAAATATTAGTTTGTTTTATTAAACGAGGCGTATATATTTCATTAAGTGTAGTCTTTGTTAAGTGTGATTATTCATCATCATCAATGGTTGAATATTAGTTATTTAAGATATAAGTAAATATGCTAAAATTAAGCAATAATTATGAATTTCTTTATAAAATTTAGTTTTATGTTTAGGCTTAGTCCTAGAGCTGTAGTTGAAACCCTTGTCATTATTGTTATTATTATCATCATCATCATCGTCATCAACGTTTTAATTAATGAGCTGTTTAACTGTTTAAAGGCCATAAATAAATATTGATTTTATAATATTTAGTGATTTCTTAGTATTATTATAACCACATCCCATCATCTATTTCATGCAAGGATGAGTGAATTGCCATCCTAAATTAGTTATATATAATCTGAGCTAGTGAACTTATAAAAATATTGAAACACATTTGTTATGTTAAGATCTGAGAAATGATTTATGTTCAATGAACTCCACTGTGGTTTAAAGATGTTTTACTTTTACCTAACTATTAGTGCTTATAGTGATATGGCTCAAAAAGCAAAATCTCTCATTTTTATTAGAAATAAAGTACCAAAAAGGGATTCAAACCCGGTACATGTGAAAGGTTATCAGATATAACCGTGTCTAGATTCAGATAATCTAGTGGCGCCCTGCTAGACCATATTCACTTAGTATTTGTTTAAACATGCACTTAACATCAAACCAAGGAATGAAAGTGGATAAAACCTACTGCCTGTATACCTGAGTTATATTTTATTGAATTACTAGTGTATTCCCTTCACGTGATTTCATATAAATACTGGTTATTAACAATTTCCCTACAATGGCTTATAATTGTTGATATTTGAACTCCTTTACTCAGGTATGGTAATATCTTTTTATCTTTTGAACGACCTTTTAGTTATGTTACAATATATATATAAATATTATATATACATGTGTGTGTACGTGCTGAATAAAATTGCTTATTAGCACATGTTTTGTAAAAACTCAGTAAGATTGTATATTGTTAACGATATGATTGGATAAATGATTGGATTAATTACATTTTTTTTTACAGGTATAAAAGTTTTGCTATTTTATTCCGATTTCTACAGGCAAACAGGTCTTTTTAAAAACTTAATAGTTTGTCATATATTTCTATCACACTGCTTCATATTTTAATAAATATTTTGTAATAAAAGGTAGAATAAATAATGATAATATTTTTTGTTTTACTGCATTAAAATTTTTCTCTATTTTATTACGGACTACCAAACTATCCAAGAAAATATCGACAACAAACTCAGAAGATTTAAGAAATTACGTAATAATGTATTCAAATTATTAGATAGTATTTTGAAAATGTTTTACTAAATAACTGGAAAGTACAGGCTTTAGAGGAAACAGTTTTTATAAGCCTTTAGTTGATTTAGGTAGAAAGAGTGGTTTCTATAATATGATAATAAAAATTTAACTAATTTTTTATTTACATAGTGTTCATCCTGATATTAATATTATATCAAAGATAAAGATACCATTAAATTTTTTTATTTGATGTTTTTATTTTAGCTTTTCTTCTGTATATTACACAAAAATGTCTTTTGGTAATGTGATTATTATTAATGTTTGGTCTATAATAACACGTAGTGTCTTTACCTTAGTCTACACATTTTGATGTAATTTTTTTGTTGAATGGTTCCTATATAATATTAGCAAATCTGTATTTTAATTTTTAGTTTGGTTTCTAAATGTCAGTTATAATTGAAAAATAAGTTATTATTATTATTTATGCTTCCTTACATAATATATTTATGAACACAATGACACACTATTATAAATATTCTGGAAACACATTAATAATATATCCCTTCAATTAAATTCATAATAGAATTAAAGCAAGAACAAAAACGGGCTTTCTTAGACGTTTTTGTGTCAAAACTCCCACATAGAAAAATCAAAAGTTCACTTTACAGAAAATCCACACTCACAGAAAAATACTTAGCATATAATCCAATCATGACAGTTTTTCAATTTGAAAAAAGAAAAGACAACATAGAAGAAACTCTCATGGAGAATAGTTGTAAAACTTAAATAGACAACAAAAAGTAACAAAACAACAACAATAAAAAAACATAAAAAAACAACTATAGGTGTTGTGTATATATATATATATATATATATATATATATATATATCACATCACATTTTTATTGTTTTAAAAGAAAAGATTGGCTAAGCATGTTTTGGACTGCTAAGATCAGAATCATAGCACTTGAATCTTCAGGGTATTCATACATATCAGGGATAGCAAACAAATTTAAAAAATCTGTAATTAATATAATCTTAGAATGTCTTTCCAAATTTGTAGCAAGATATAAGGTATCATAACCCATATAAAATCTAAACTTGAAATGCTGAAAAACAAAAAAACGCTTCTTCAAAATGTGAATTGGTATATATTGATGAAATCAGTAACCCTATTGAAAAGTAATTAAAAGAGCACAAGCTGATGATTAAAAAATAAAAAGTGGATGTATCTAAATTAGAAGAGCATTATATATCAATAAACATATGTTCAATTGGGAAAAAGCCAAAAATATTGGATAGAGAAAAAAATATAAAGAAAAAATTCAAAGAAGTTGCTCACGTGACAAAAGAAACTCACCTGATAAGTCAACCTAATACAATAATTCATAATGTTTGGAAATCACTCATTAGCCTTGTTTTTAAGGAAAAAGGAGAAATGGAAAAGCCTCATAGATAAGTAAATGCAATTTCTATTGATTGTTGCCTTTTATAGGATATTGGTTAAAACATTGCCTTAAATAAAATATTTACAAAACTAAAGATCCTTTTATTCTCATGCTGGTACTATCACTTGTCAGGCCAGTAATACTTGAAGCAGAGAGTAAAATAAGACTCAAAACATTGTAGTATATACTAATCTGTATGTTATTGCTAATAGATGAATATATTTGGAAAAATTAAATAAAGTTTAAATTTTTTAAAACATTTAATTATTAATATTAAATGATCCAAATAGTTCAACATTTAATTACATCTAAATACTGTCTTCACAAACTTTTAGACAAAATAAAATGTCTGTTAATTAAAAAATATTGTAATAATTAAAATAATAAATATAATAGTAATTAACTATTATGTACAGTCTTTCAATCCGCAGAATTATTTTTGGTTAATTCCTTAACCTCCTCAACTGCTCTAAATTCAAATGTTAAATTTAATGCCAGTTGAGGAGTGTTAAGGAATTAATTGAAAGTACTGCAGGATGAAAGATTGTACATAATAGTTAATTACTAATCTCTTTATATATATATATATATATCTTTATATATATATATATATAAAGAGGTTTCTACATTGCATATCAAATTTAATAATTAAATATTTTATAATGAGTTAGAATTACTTGAATAAACAATAGAAAATAATATATACCAAGATATACATCGTGTTTATTATATATACACACATTGCAACAGACAATGATTAAGTAAAATGGTTTTGCTTAAGCACCAGTTGGATGACCAAAATATAATGGTCAAAAACTCATAGATTTATATTAATCGATCTTTATTGGTGAGCAACCAAAAATGTAGCAGAATATTCAGGTAACATGTTTTTGATGGTAACAATAATTTGGTGATGACCAAAATGTAACAGTAAAGATTATTATTATAAATTACTATTATGATTGCCTAACAAATTGACAGCCAAAATGTAATGAATAATAATTAAAAAAATTATTTCATCAAATTTAATTCTATGTATTCAGATCTAAATTTATAAGCTACCTCAACTAACTCCTTATAATGATGTAAATCCAATATAAGACTATAACTTTATTATAATATTTTGCCTGCAAATAATTTTATATAAATCAGTGTTATTAAAGATTCATGCATTTATAAGATGCCAATGAATCTATAAATCCTAAATATTTAATTTAGTACATATGTAATTTAAAAACTAGGAATCTGTAACTTAATAGGTATGACTTTACAAAAGAAGCAAATGATGCAATTATCCATAATGATATACAAATTTATTAAAATTATAACAATGAAAATTATATTAACAGTTACAAATATCAAAAAATTCATTTTATTATAATTTATTTTGACTCTTGCAATTTCTGAAATTTCTATTAGCATTTAAATAATATCCTGTTATATTTCTACAATCACAACTGGTTAATAATGTACTATGTTTCACACTAACATGAGACATAAATATACCATAAATGATAGTGATTTTAAAAAAAAAATATTTATCTCTTTAGATCAAGTAATGCTTTTCTATAAAATCAAATAAATAAATTAAATACTAAATGCATCCTATAAATTTATTAACTTCATATTAAATATTATTGATAAGTAAAATATGCTATTATTTTAAATTTTAAAAGAGAAAAGCATTTCTAATAGATATCTATTTTTTTTTTTTAAATTGAAAGTTAAAAAAAAATTAATGATAATTTTCAAAAGTTTACTTTATTTTTTTTTTTCAAGTGTCATAGCATCAGCCGGGACGCGAACCCGCAACCCGGGGAGCTGCCTGCAAGTGCAAGGCAGTCGCGCTGACCTCTCGACCACCAATGCAAAAATTTGTCAACCCAAGCAACATTTTTGGCATTCTTTCAGCTCCAGCTCCAGTTTTTTATGTCCTCTGTAGAATTCCAATAATGATAATGATTATAATGCCTCCATGTATATCATTCCTAGATGGTATTCAGCTATTTTCAACATCTTTAGATTTTTTCTTTTCATATATATATCCGATGTAGATGTTTTTGAATTACTTAGCATAGGATTAACAGTTAAAGAAATTATTTTTAAAATTGTTATTCATTTCATTCATGATTGTCCTTTCTTTGCAAAATTTACTCATAGAGCATTATGATTTGTTTCACAAATTTATAAAACATTAAATTATCCATGTAAAAATATTGATCTCACCAAAGTAAAAAAGAAAAGTTCTATTTTATCATTTGTTTTATAAAAATTTGCTTGTGAGATTGTTTTATAAGTAAAGTTTATCATTCAATATAATGAAATAATCATTTTTTTTAAAAAAAAAAATTAAAATAAAATATTTTTAAAATTAAGATGCATGTAAATTTAAAAAAAAAATATTTTTTTAATATTTCATTTATTCTTCCATTCATTGAGTTTGAACCTATTTCTACCTGATATTTTTAAAAAAATTATCTTAACTATCCAAATATTAACTATATTAAACTTTATATAAACAAATGATTCGGTATTGTTTTCTTTACATTATGGATGGACATGTGATGGATTTACATATCACTATATATATTGTGAGGGTAGCTTAAAATCTCACTCACACTGACCTTAGCCATCGGAAATGTTGAACTAAACTTTAATCATGATTTGTATCTGATAGGATTTAAAAAATGCTAAGATATTGTTGTATAAGTTTGAAGAAATAAATGTGAATAGCTATAAAAACATAATTTAAATAGTTATTCCATAATTGAATTTGAAACTGTATATTACTATATTTTATATATATATATATATGAAGTAAATTGAATATTAACTGTTAAATTATTTAAAATAGATACTAAAAGAAATTTGTACAAACATATATGTGTGATGTCAATTATTTTGTGTTATATGTTTTTACATTATTGGCAAACACTAAACAATGACTTAAACGATGACAAACTAATCATGGTAATGGACAGAGGTCAAGGGCTACACTAAACTACTCAAATAAGAATGAATTAATAAAGCATAATTTAACCTCAGGAATTAATAATCACAATACACAAATACAGTAATAGACGCAGAGAATAAGGTTGCTATGGAGAGGTCAACTTAAAAAAAAAAGAAAATATTAACAAGTGTTTGGTTCAACATGGAAACTGTCGTTTGAAATCTTTTTTTTTATTATTTAACTTTGTAAAACAAATTTGTCACAGGATTTAGAAAAACCAACTAGAGACTTTGGAAATGCAGATAAAATTAAGCAGTCGGTGAAGTTTAGAAGAAATCATTTCAAACTTCTAAAGAAACCTGTGGAATATGCATATATATAGCTAATACGATAGACGCTAGAACAAGCAAATTTTATCGCGTTTAAAAAAAATATTTCTTTTGACTTCAAGCTGTATTTGAACTTAAATTTTAATATATAGGAAGCCAGCACAATGTGTTTTTGCTAGAACAATCGATTGTTGTGGGAGAGCGTCAATCCCATAACCATGGAAAGTATATAGCCATATCTCTACATTTACAGCTTCTGACATATTTATTTTATACAGCATGGAATGGTTAAAAGAAGAATGGGAAAAAACCAGAGTCCATCAAGACAGAATTATCCACAGTATGCTACACAACAGCAACAGTGAACAATTTGCGCTATGCGGAGAGGAGTATATGTAAATTGTATGAACTGTAAAGTGTGAAGAACTTTAATGTAATGAGCCTGATGATCGATAATTAAAATGATTCCTGATATATATATATATATTTATTATGTTACGCGTTATGAATATTTTTTTATGAATATATTATTATTAATTCATTCTTATCTTCTGGAAATGTTTATTATTAAGATTCAACGTTTTGGGATAATTCAATTTAACAGAATGCGAAGAAAGCGGGGGGGGGGGGTTCAATTTAGACCAAATTCTTTTTTTAAAATAAAAAAATAAAATTTAGATTCAATTCCCCATCCCAAGCGCTTGACCATTGTTCGCGACCATATACTTGAAATTTGGAGGTAAGAATTTGTGATTATTATTTTTTGTTGACATTAATGACACACACTTAAGAAAGCAAAGTTGCGTTATATATTATTTGTTTTACTAATAATAGTTACTTAAGTATTTCTGTATAAATGATTAACTTCCTGGATAAATCTGCTATGCTATCATATTTAATGATGTTTCTTTATTATTATGTGATAAATGACCGGGGGGGGGGCTCTAGGCAAGTTAAATCACTATAACTTGAGCCACGAGTTGAATCAATGTTGATGTTAAATATTAAATTAATTTTAGTTAATTAGTTAAGTGGATAATTAAGCTAATAGTATGATTTTAATTAGAGATGCTCATTACAGACATTTAAACTGTAAATATGTATGTATAATCTCATATACATTTGTAAATATTTTTAATATCTCCTTAATTCATTCAAGTTTATTTACTGTTTAAGTAGAGTTTATTTTTATAAATAAATGTTGTAAATTTTGTTGAATAGATAAAGTCTCTCTAATTTATTGAATAAGCCTTTGCATTCACCTATAAAGCCAATACCATACCTATATATACACACATACATATATTATTATATCACTATTATAGAAAGTTCTTAGATAAGGGTCATTTATGAATGCTAACTTGGGTAAGCTGATCTGACCATGAGTATGTGTAACTACAACCCTGTTAAAAGAGTCGAACGCGAATTCTTTCTGAGTTCGAACAATGAGGCAACGGATCCAAAAGAGAATGGTGAGATGTGGATGAACTGACTTAAATTGCATGTAAATTTGATAGATAAGTCTTAGGCTAGTCAGTTGAAGATAGATATAATCATGAGTCATGTACTTCATCATGTCATTTCCAGCATCCTACATGAAGACCCTCAGTCCGACCATAGTCAGATGCGACCTTCTCTTATGACGTCATTGACCGGACCGTTACAATATATATATATATATAATTGTTCATATTCACATAAATATATTTGTTAAATTCATAAATATTTCTTATTAAATAGCATTGTTATTAAGAATATAGTCTTAACGTTTTGTTCTTACTTCAATATTCTTTCTAAATTGATGATTGATGATGCTGGATTAAATAAGATAGTGTCCTAGTGTTTTCAGAATCTTAGGAATGTAATAACTCCACCAAGTGAGTTCTATAGCTAGTTTGAAATAAATATAGGTGCATGTATAAGCTTACTAATCAGTTGTATTGTTCAGAGGATAGATGATATTCCAATAATGATTTGTATGTAATTAGGAAATAGTACTTTATTGCTGAAAATATATCTATAGACATATTTAAAGTCACTATAACTTTACTTTGATAAATATGGTATACCAAAATCAGAACTGGTCTTATATAATCATCATTACAACCTAGTTTTATCTTCCAAAATGTTATACTATGACTATTTAATGCCCAGTGTGGAATCTTGATACATCATTATATTTGATCTGGAAAAAGAAAAGTGAGAGAGTTTTATATACATTAATCATCTAATATTTGGAATCTAAAAGAATAAAGTATAACTGATCATAGTTAGTCATTAAATATATGGATTGGAAAAAAAATCATTAAATCAAAAGGGAAAATATATAAATAAATCTCAAATTTATTTTATCTTACATATAAAATTCCTATTTTTTTCTGTTTTCTGATTGGTGAATGTATGAATGTTTCTTTGTAAGGCTGTCATATGCAAATTTATAACAAGGCATATTTTTCAATGAAAAAAGTTATTATTTGGTCTACCATTAATAAACTTAATAAACTGTAATCATTTTTTTTACAAACCATTTTATGCAAAAGAAGTAATTTGTTAAAGCAATAGGTAAAAGAAATATATTACAAAAATGATGGCCACCTACATTTCTGGATTTTAAAAAAAACATGGTATTGGAATAAAACTTTTGAAGGAAAAAACCTCAGAAAAAATCAGTACATATACTTTTAACTAGAACTAAATAAATATAGTATTTAAATTATGAAGAAAATGTGATTATAGTACATGAATTCATGTTTGAAATGCTATATTTAGTGAGGGGAAAGTGTATTTACATTCAGTTTTAGTTAGCATATAATTAAAGCCATGTAGTTTGATATTGCATAGTTCATGCTAATTTCACCTTTAATAGTTGGGGCACTAATTTAGAGGCTTTACTTGATTATGAGCATTTTATTCAAAACAAGTAATTCCTCAAAGCAAAAAAAAATTGTTCAAGCAACCAATTACAATGGCCTTTCAAGCTGGTTAGATTTTCCACATTTATTTCTATAATATTAAAATCTTTTGTTTAATTTACATTAAATCTTTAACTAAGAGTGTGAAGCTTAAATACCTTCACATTTAATCCACTAAATATTATATATTTGTTAAAGCAACCAATACAGTTTTTAATTGCTTGTTTGTTTAATCATATTATGACAAAGCCCTCATTCAAAAAATACAGAGAATGCCTCATTTAACTTTCAATATGTACAGACAAAACTATACAGTAGTGCCACACAGTGCAAGCCAGAGTAATCAATGGATACCAGAAGCCTTGTGCATAAAATCCCTATCTAGTGCCTACTCATCCAATATCCCTAAACTAGTTTTTAGCTTGTGGCTTTTGTCAGTGAGGAGCATTGGATCTGAGACCACTGCACCTAGATCTTCCTTCTGGCATCCATTGATTACTCTGTCTCACACTGAATGACCCTACTGTATGGAGAGGTTTGTCTGTTTTAATAACAGTTATGAGCAAGTATAAGAAATGATCACGTGATGTTTAGTGGTTCAATATGTACAAATATAAACACTGTGAAAATTTTCTTTTGTTATAGATATATTTTTCTGAGAGAAAATTATTTGTCATGGGAACAAGCTAAAAGTGATTACACTTTTGGTTTTTAAAAAAATACTACAGTTCGATGGTGCAATTTTAGTTCATTAGTTCAGTTTTTAATTTATTGTTTGCTTAATTATTTTAGGGCTGAACTTTAATTACAAAATACATTGAAGGCCTCATTAAATTCTCACTATGCATACCCTCCCAAATATTCATAATATTAAAGCATTAGATAATAAGTAATGTCTTATGATCTCTTAAGCATTGTTTATATTAAAAACGGACTTAAACATTTATAAAGTTCTATTTCTAATCTACAAAGATGCTTCTAATCTTATTTAAATGGAATTGTATTCACAAGGTAGAATAACTAGCTATTCATTTTAATAGCATTATAATCAAATCATAAATATGTAATATCAAGTTTAAATGGCATAACATAATATAAATTGTCTTGGAGTCCCTAAGCATCATCTATAATTACAAGATTTGGTTATTCTGCCTTGTGAATATAATTTAAAGACTATTTACATGTGACAGTAGAAACACCACCATAGATTAGATATTGAATTTTATAATTGTCATTGCCAAAGTCTGTTTCCCTTTTATATATCGGAGAGCTAGATGAAAGTAAATTTATTTTATGTGCTTACTATTGGATACCAACATTATGAGATATTTAATTAAATTTAATATAAATGATATTTTGCTAGTTCATTACTTTAAAACATTACATTTTATCTAATGCTACTAAACTTTAGTATCACATATTGTTGATAAGTTTAAATGTTTAAAAAGTTCTTAAAATGAACTTGTAACTAGTTTGTTTTGTGAATATGATTTAAGATCAATTTAGATATGGGTGTAGAAACATCTCTATAGATTGGATATGTAATCTTCTAATTTCCATCGCCTAAGTCAGGCTGCAGATGAAAGTGAATTCATTTTCATTTCTTATTAATTAGCAGCTGGTATTGGGAGTAAAATTTAATATAATTGATATTTGGTTGTAGTATTTGAGTACTTAATCATCTAAATCCACCCCCCACATAATTGTAAAAAATAAACGAATAAAGAAATAAAAAAAAAAAAGGTTATATATACAAGTATAGTGTTAAATACATTTTATTGTCTTGTGTTTATGATATGTACAGGAAAAAGTCGAGAACATAAAAAAGTATTGTAAAATGATTTTCAATATTCATTTTAATTGCGCTTTGTAATTTTAACAAACAGCTCCTGGTTTTTGTACTTATTTAATACATATTAAACAATCAAAAAATAACTGTATTTTTATCGACTAAAATTAAAAATAATAATGGCAAAATATATTGAAGAACAAAACAAAATAATAAATACTGAAATAAAAAGACACACCATTTAAATTGATTTCAAATTAGGAACATCAATTTTTTTTTATTTTTATAAAATCACCATTTATGCCCATCAGCCTTTATTGTGTCTTTGGGTAAATTAGAAACCATTTGTTTAACAATTTCCTGAACACTCATGCCTGTTTCATTTTCTGCTTGTCTTATTAGTTTAGCAATTAAAAGAGCAATCCTTTGTGTATCCATTTCTTCTGCAAATGCATTTTCATCCCATGATATGCTTCTTCTTCGTCTCCAACCTTGAGTTTGAAATCCACGACTACCCCCACGTTTAAGTCCTTTATATAATCCATCTAGATTTTCAAGAAATTCAGCTCTGATATCTTGGTAATCTTTTCTTCCAGAAGATAATTCAGAGGGTCCGTTTGTATATTGCAGATTAGGATTAGCTTCTATGAATGCAATCAAGCATCCGAATAGTGCAATCCACACCAGATGTAAAGATAACATGTCTGATAAGCCTGTAAAGAAAAAAAAGTTATATAGATTATTATTAATAATAAATAGATAACATAATCTTTTACATAAATTGAAAGACATATTAAGTGTTGGGTACAATTTATAAAAACCTGAGCTATATTGTAAAAAATATTAACCTTAAATATTAAAATAGAATGAATATGCAAATAATATAAAATTGTTTTTAGAAAAGAGAAGAGAGATAAAGAGACAGACAGATAGGGAGGAAGAAAAAGAAAAAAGAGAGAACTTATTACTGTTATTCCTATAACATTACTAAAGTATTAAAAATATATTTGTCAATTATATCCCAAATAAAAGTCACGATATCCATTTAATAAATGCAAAATACATTTTCCAAAACAGAGTAAGAGAAGAGGATTTAAAAGAAAACAGAATTGGATGTTATTGCCTAAAACATCTAATAGTTTAGATACAATGAGGAAAGAAAAATAACCAGTGTCATTCTATACAAATTTTGATAGAATTAAAGAGTAAGTAAATTACTGGGATCTCTGCTTAATCCAAGAATCCGAATATTATAAATATCAAGATTAAAATCCCAAAGTACATACATATATATGTATTAATTCTAATATTTTCATGGATAAATAATGAATTCATAGTACATGTAATAAAAATATAATAGCTAAATAGCTGATATGTCAGTACAATAACAAGTCCTTTCCTCACAGCTTATTCTTTCTCAAATCATAATAATGTATAAATAAAACAATCTTAAATTTTTATTTGCTCATAAAACCAGGTTTTTTAATATCCAACTCTAATTAAATCATTTTTATATAATTATAAAAATGATTTATTCAGAGTTGGATATTCTAAAATCATGCTTAATAATGAAATAATTTTTTTGACATATAAGCATAAAAATAATAGAACGTCTACTATTAGTATGAAATCATGGATTTCATATGCTCTACATTTCTAATTTGCATATTAAAACTTTCTATTATAAAAAAAATAATTTAATATTATTTTTTCAATGTCATTTATTTTTAAATAGACTAATGAATATTTCTAAGGTAATCTTGAACATAATTATTAAGCCCACTAAATTTATATTAAATATTATGAGACGTATGCAAATTTAAAATCTAGAATAGCTCAGCACGTTCACCTTTATAATAGAACTACAAACAATAGTGCATATAATTTTACATATTTTTTAAAAGTGGTCATTTATTTTCACCTGATTATTTACCTGGAGAAAAAAAAGTAAAATAAAAAAACCTTGGCATATAATTATTTTAAAAATATCTTAAATGTTGAAAGTTCATAAAACATTTTATCATTGAAAATACAGAGGTGAAGCTGTGATTCATGTCAATTCATGAACTTTGAACCCCTGTAATTCATGGGTCTATTCCTATATTAAACCATGTAGAGCTTTTTCATTAACTTCAAATAACATAATTCTTTATTTAGATGTTTTATTTATTCATGCAAGATACTTTTGAAAAAATAAATATAGACTTTAAAAATAATATCTTGACATTATAGATTCAAACTTTATCATCAAATAAATCATGTTGATGGTATTTAAATATAAATAGTATTTTATATTGACAGGAGTATCCAGAAACTTTTAAACCAGTTAACAAGAATAATTGTCACCACATATCCTGCATTAAAGATGCTTTGCAAATTTACGTTATAATTTAAGAATAAAATTTTCATTTGAAATTTTTTTGTAGGGTTAACCTCAAACTAGTAAAAGGTTTTTACTTCAAATTCAGATTTATGCAAATCAAATTCAGGTTTTTATAAATCAAATTTAGGTTTTTGCAAATCAAATTTAGATATGTTTTGAAAATCAAATTCAGGTTTTTATAAATCAAATTCAGGTTTTTGTAAATCAGATTTTTATAAATAAAATTCAGGGTTTTTTAAAATTTTAGTGATATAAACAGTAAAACAATCTAGTCCACATTGAAATAAAAATAAATTTTAAAAAATGAAAAAAAATATTCCACCAAATCAATGAATGAAAAGAAGGGCATGTTTGAGCAAACAGAACAAAGTAAATTTAATTTAAAACGAGTGTCATTTCATCGATTAAATCAGATTTGATCCAGGCTAGACAGCAATTTTCACAAAACCTATATGTCAAGTTCAACAAGTCTAGTCATTCAATGAAATCATTTAAAGCACATTGTTGTCTTCCATACAATCACATAAGTAAAGATAAAAGGGAAATTTTAATAAATGGCTATGGAGAAGATAACTCAATTACTGAAGCTGCCAAAATAGCAGGAATCAATAAAAAGCTGTATCAATGATATTTCAAACAGCTGGAAGAAATATTGATCCTTTTTAATAGTAAATACAAGAATTGAAATGATGACTTTTAATTCTAACCAATTACTTACATTTGAACACAAATATCTATCTTAGTGAAATTAAAACAACTGTATGCTGCAAAGTCTGATGAAATAAGAAATTTTAAAATATGATAGTAAAGGGATTGGATTTTTTAAAGGAATATAAGGACTGGTAATTTAGGTCTTCCAATATTAAGATTGCTTCTATAGTTCTAATTGCAATACAAAATCATAAAATACTATTGTTACCTATTACAGAAACTATCTTTTCAACTGGTTTATAGAATTATTAATTTCAATTATAGATGAATAGTTTCCAAAGACTCAATATAGATTTTGAGAAGCTAGAAGCATTATAGATAATGCTTTTTGTTACCACAAATTATTCAAGACATTTGATTCAATTAATCAAACAAGTCTGTGATAATGTTTAAAATTATCTGACTGTCCAACAAAGTTTGCTTATATTATAGCTTCTACATGATGGAATGAGAGGAAGTGTTATTGCTACATAAAGGAAATCTTTAATACTTGAAAGAAAAGTATCAAGCAATGATATATATTTGCTCCAATTTTGCTTTAAATTTCCTTGGAATTATTTTAGATAGATTAATAAATCAGGGATTAAAATGTTATACATGTTTGATGGTGGAATTTTTAATTTGGATAGATTAAAAGCAAAAAGATTTCATTTTCTTGAAGTTTTGGATTTACAATAAGCTTATTCAAAAGACAATTCATAAAATGTACTTCATGTTTTTAATGTAACATATAAGTACTTTGGTTTAATAGTTAAAATTTAAGTCTTTCATCAACTAATAATGAAAAAAAAAAATTCAGCAATTTTAAAGTTCAATGGTGATTAACATGAGAATATAAGACACTTTACCTATTTTGGTAGATTTTCAGGTAAAAAAGAGAGCATAGATGTTGAGACACAGCATTAGATTCATTGGGCTTTTGTTTTTGATAAGTTAAAAGTAAAGATATTTTAACATCTTGAAATAACTACCGTGCTTAAATAAGCCATCATGGAAGTAAGACTTTGACATTTTATCTGAGATAACATAAAGATATTGGAAAGATTTCATTTAAAAAAATGTTCAGTAGTATTCTGAAAACATGATGGCAATATTAAAAAAACAATCAATGTTTTTCAGATTATTGGGTGTATTATTACAGAGTCTATTATTATAAAATCTTATCTTTGATAGATTTATGGTGAACTTCAGCATGACTTTTGTAAGAGAAGGAAATTTCATTGATGTTATAAAGATTATCTCAAAGAGACTCTAAAGAAGAATAATATGTGTTGCTTTTGCTTAGCATAAAATAAACTCAACAGAAAGCTACAATTAGATAAAATGTTGAAGTCTTTTAGGAAATATAAGTTAAACAATGAACCAGCCTTATCTATAAGTGGATGCACTTTTTGTTTATGGTTTTTTATTTGTACATATAAACTCATCTTTAGTGAATCATTATTGTTTTTATTATTATTATTATTATTATTATTATTATTATTATTATTATTATTATTATTATTATTATTATTATTATTATTATTATTATTATTATTATTATTATTATTATTATTATTATATCTGCATTAATTTTATTATCATTTCATTTTTATTTGTAATAACATTGCATATATATGTTAGTATATCAGGCGAAGTGTGTTATTCTTTTTTCATTAGTTTTGTTTAGTTTAGTGCACTTTCAGTGTTGAGCACCATAGTCATATATATATTACCCATAATTTATTGTCATTTACAACGTTTTTAAATGATTTGTTTTGTACATAAATCAATATTACTTCTAAAATAAGGATTGCTTGATTACTATGATTTTTAAGAACTGAATCCTAAAGAATAATACAAACTATCCTTTATATTGAATACACCATTTTTTTAATTGCTAAAAAAACAATAACATTAGATTCAGTATTTGAAGTCACTAAGTATGTTCAGTCTAAAACCCCTTAGTACAATAAACTAATTATTGTTTGTACCTTATGATGTAAAAAAAACTATTAAGATGTTAGATTTGTGTTAAGAAAGTGGCATGTTATGACATACCACCATCATAAACAATCTTATGATATTACTATTTGTATTTACTCTAAAGTCTAATAAATTTCTCTTAGTCATAATATCACAGGTCTCAAACACTCCTCTAGGGTTGTGTTTAGAAGAAAAATATTTTATATAATCTACATGACTTGTAAATAATTTGTAGATTTACAATATAAATTTGTTATAATATAAAGTGATTATATATGCATGTAAAGTTTTGCATTTTAATTCACTTTACATTTAGTGTAAAAATATAAATTATTTGTTGAAGGATTTTATGGTTTAACGATAATTAATACATTGGTCTCAGTCCTTATGAATAAAGTTACATGTTTAAAAACAGGCATAGATTTTTTTTTGTTCGTCAGCTCATAGTCAATTTAGCTATCTAATATTGGTTGGTAAATGGATATTTTTTATTCCTAGTTAGAAAAGAAAACAGATGTAAAAATATTTAAAATGTTATCATATCAGTTAGCAAGCCTGGAGGGTTTTTCTGTAAAAGATAGGTGGGTGGAGGGCACTTTGCCCCCGAAGTAGACTATTTAAAGGCTGTTTTATCTGATTATATCAATAATATCTTTTACCCATAAAAATATTATACAATTAATAATAGTGAGAAAATATTTCACTTGGTTTGTTCGTTTTAAATCCTGGTTTTATTATGTTTAACTACTTGGTTCTTTTTATATCTTTATGTATATTACTTTATAATCTTACTTGTACATTTCGATCATCTTTTATGGTGATTTTCAAATATTATTCCTATAATATATATACTTACAAGATATAATATTATTACAATAATTTCTAAATAACATTGACATAATACTTTGTGTATATATACGATACATATCTTTACCTTTTTTAAAATTGTATGTTCCTATGATTTATATATGTTGTTTATATTTTATTAAACCAAAGGTTTTTTTACATTCTAAACTTTTTTGTATATTTTATTTTTAAACTATCAAGTAACTCATTTCTTTATATATATCTTTAATAAATATTTTTAATAAGTTACTTAATAACAAAATACGCAGAGAAAGTTAGAATATAAGAAAGTTGCAATAAGAAAATATTTAACATTGGGAGCAGATATATTTATAAAAGAAGATAAAATTATATATTGTATAAAAATGTATTATGTTGATGTTGTTATTTATAAATTAGTATTATATATATATCTTAAATAATGTTATAAAAATATATATATATTTTATAGAAATAATTTTTTAAATATAGCCAAAACTAGGAGAGAAATTACAATATAGACAAGGATACAGCCTTACAGGTTATTATTGTAGACAAGGATGTAAAAGAAAATCAACAAATTTATCAAATTTGTAAGACAAAACTTAAAAGAACAAAATGTGTGGAGTATTTTATATGTTAAAATTAATAGTGATTTAGGAAAGAAAAAAGAAAGGAATACTTCCTAATAATAATTAATAAAGTAGTATATTAATTGTTTAAATAGCAAGAAAATATTTAAACTTGTTTTTTACACTAAATAAAATCTGACAGGGACATGTTTTACCTTTAAAAATATTCATACCGGTTTACATATATTTAACAAAAAACTCTGGTATAAATTCTAAATTTCAACATATACCAATATACATGTATAAATAATAGCTATAGAGTTTATGATATTACATATCCGCTATTCTAAATAATAAAATGGCTGACATGTAAGTTGGGTTTAGTTATGATTTATGTTTATATATTGGCAAGTTAAATATTGTAATATACATTTAGCACTATTTTTATCTTCATATGTAACCACAAGTCTTAATTAATAACCAAGTACTGCTGATAAACATTTCAGCGAGCCTCCCGCATAATTTATTAGATTGTTTGGCCAATACAAAATGACCATGTGAAATGGAAATTCTGAAATGTTTATTATAGTGTTTGGTTCATTGATCAAGATCAGAATGATCATTTTGTGTTTGCGGAGCATTTTATTAAAGTAATAGTGGTGATGGTATGAAAATGTTTTTAAAACAGCAATTGCATCATTGGGCAAGGCTAGAGGTTATATGTGAAAAGGCCTAGATCTGAGTTCAAATTCTAAGGAAGAAAATTGGCTTATAATTTTATCTTAGGTAAATAGCACAAGAGTACTCTATCTAACTATATAACATTAGATTGATAAATGAATATGCATTAAATAGAAAGTAAAATTAAGAATGGAAAACTACGCAAAGGCTCACCACATGGCAATTGACAAACTCTGTTTTTCATTCAGTGTTCCTCTATAATAGACTGTTGAAAAAATAGTGGGCTATTTATTACAAAAATTATTTTATTCTGTCTGTCTATCTATCTATCTATCTATCTATCTATCTATCTATCTATCTATCTATCTATCTATCTATCTATCTATCTATCTATCTATCTATCTATCTATCTATCTATCTATCTATCTATCTATCTATCTATCTATCTATCTATCTATCTATCTATCTATCTATCTGCCTGCCTGCTAACCTCTACCTACCTACCTACCTACCTACCTACCTACCTACCTACCTATCTACCAACCAACCAACCAACCAACCAACATAAAAAGTTAATATATATATATATATTACTAATTGTTTATCAAACTGAATACATCAAAATTGTCAAAAGCTATTTTTTTTAAGAGAGAATTTTTTTCAAACATTTACATATGTATGGACAGATTATTTTTAAATTCGTATTTTAATTGAAGTTAAAAACAATAACTTTAATATTTAAAATATTAAGTATAATAGTTAACGAACAATTTTTTCAACATTTATTAATATTTATCTAAAATATTTTTTTGTCTAAAACATTTATAACAAAATAATTTATTAATGATGAAATTTATTTTATGATTAATATTTTGAAATTACAATTTATATTATTTAATATTTTTTAAATCGCTACTGTTTATTAATAAATGAAAATTTGCATAAAATGTTTTTATATTTGCTATAAATAAATTTTTTAAAATAAAAATATGTTTTCTAAAATACATAAAGCAAATCTTTAACCGCGACGTGAGGATATGAAGTAATATTTAATACTATTGTAATTTTTTTTTTAAAAAGCAATAATTAGATTTAGAAAATGAGAAAAAAAAGTATGAAATAAAAATTCAACTATGAATATATGTTTAAATATAAAACTTATTTGTATATGTAGATCACATCAAATTGCTAGATTATAAAAATCAGAAATGGTATCTTAAAACCAAAAAGCAGGTATCGATATTGAACCGGGTCCATATAAGTTTCCATCTTAACTAGGTTTAAATATTTAGTAACATAACTTTAATACCTTTTGAAATCTACTGGAACAGACTGGCCCTTCAAGCAGGGAGGGGGAATACCATTGATAGCATAGCCATCAATGATACCCATGGACAGATCGAGTTATACAAAGGATAACATGACCACATTTCCAGACCATAGCCCACTTTGACTTTTGGATTCAAACCCTGCTATCCAAAGCATTTTATTTGTTTTGAGGATCAAACTCAGGTGCCATCCAACCATATTTATATAGTCAGCATGCCTCAGATGACAGGCACATAATCCAGCACTTGACATATCCCAAGCTAGTTCCCTTTTTTAGCTATGAAGTGGGGGATATTTGGCATATTTATTCAACACCTATAACTATTTAGCAACTAATTCACTAGTGATGCAGTTACAAAAGAGAAAGAATCGACCAAGTAACAATAAATCAAAACAACATTTATTTTACACATACACATATAAGTATAACAATATAATAAAGTTTACACAAGAAATGTTAAAGATTACTTTAGGCTATAATTATGATAGTTCATTAGAGTTCATTTCATTAACAAATATATAATGGGAGAGGAAAAGTATATTTACCTAGGTTTTATAATAGCACACAACATTTTCATTGGTTCAGTTTTTCTATTTGTTTTCTTGTTACTTGTTGACTACCAACTATTTGGCCTTTTGGTTTCCATCGATGTTTTCTTATTTCCTTTCCATTCTTCAGGTTGACAATGGGAGAGAGATCATCAGCAGCTTACATATCACAGATCAGGCATTGGTTCCAGATTGAATACATCTGATGGTACTTAGGACTCAAGTTCAAAGACCAGTTCAAACACTCCTACTGTTCTTTAGCACTGAATGTTGCTAAGTCAGCTCTCAGTGATGAATGGGTCAAGGAACAAGCATACTAGAGACATGAGCAGTTCTCTCATGATCTTTTCTGTTTTCTCTTCTTTATTCTTAATAATAATTCTATCATAGCAGATCATTAAAAATAATAGCAATAGTATTTATACTCTGATGATAAATAATAATCTGACTGTATTCTAAATTTTTTTCTCTTCTCTCTTTTATACTTCTCCATCCGATTGTTTTATTTTTATCATGAGTTAGATCAAATTTAATTAATTCTTGCATTTTCCTGCTATCTAATCTCATTTCAAGATTAATCTAACTATCTCATCATTTTACACTGATGAAATAGATTGTATGGTTTTAATTAATTTTAATTGTTAGTTCTAATTTTCTTTTGTCCACCAGTAATCTTTTACTAATTGCATTTTAAAGTTTTTCCTTTTAAAAATTAACCTTTGTTTTGATTTTTTATATTTACTCATTATTATTACTTTTCCCCCTCATACATATATTTTTTTCTGTACTTATAAAGAGGAGAGCTAATTTCAATCTTTATTTAAGAATTACCCCCCCCCCCCAATCCAATTCTAAACATTTACTCTATTTAAAAAAAATGTATACACAATTGTTTACTTTTGATACAATTACATTTCTTAAAAGAAAGCTATTTCATTTTATTAATAAGATAATCACTTCCTTCTTTCTCTCTTAAAATGAAAATATGTAACATGAGTATGTGTGTAGTTTAATATATATATTTCGCTAGCCTTACAAAATAGAAAATGTTATGAATTGACCAAAATATTAGCTGTTTAAAGAGTTTTGCCAGTTCACTTCTCCACATACATCCTCTCTTAGTAGAAAGATGGGAGGGGAGTGGGAATTAAAGCTTGGACATTCAAGAAAAAAATCAAACAATGTTTTTATTTTAGACTAAGATGTAAATGTGATATTCAAAAAAGTTGCAGTCATTGAACTTTCTGTTTTCTCACATATCATCTTAAACTCGAACAAATTTCACATTAAGTTTACAATCATCATTTTTTAAAAATCTTTAACAATAATTTGCAGACTTAAGACTTAATTTATTATTAAACTATAGCATTTTTACACTAAATAAAATTAATTAATGCAATTACAAAATAGAAAGTAAAACTAGTCAAAACAACAAATTTTTACTGAAAGTCTTCTACACACTCTGGTTTCATCTTTTAACAAATATATCTTTTCAAGTGAAATTTGACAAGATACATACAACATGTTATGATTAAAAAAAAATCAAGTCATATGTCAAATGACCTAATTTAATAAGCTTGTATTTACAAATGTTATACATAGAGCTCGTAAAATAAACTCTTAACAAGCTTTGCAGAATATCCTCAACCCCAGACTAGTTTCTGCTACTGGTGTCATCAGTGAGGTGCTAGGATATTCAAGCATTAGATTAAAAATACCAGGACAAACCTAGCACTTGATTTTTTGTAATTTTATTTTTTGTTATTAAGGTTTTGATGATTTTATATTGCTAAAGCTATTAATATATGGTATATGTGAACTTAGTTCAATCCCATATGGCTATTTAAGTTAGATATCTGGATTGGAAGACATATGGATGTCTGAAAATTTCAGATTTTCTACGTAATGGTTATACGTTAGATAAAGTGCTGGGCTTGTCCTGGTATTTTTAATTTAATGCTTGAATATCCTCACACCTCACTGACGATGCCAGTAGCAGAAACCAGTCTGGGTTGGGGATATTCTGCAAAGCTTGTTAGGAGCTTATTTTGTGAGCTCTACATATAACATGTTATGATATGCACATCCATTACCATATTATCTATCTATAGTCTCAAATCATAAATTAAAAAAATGTTAAATATAATTCATGTCTAATAGTTAAATAAATTCAAATTCAGAATGAATGCAAGAATGAATGTGTAATTAATTTAAGTCAAAATAAAATATTAAATGTATCTATAGTAATAAACTTTGTTATAATTATAAAAAAAGAAATTGATAATTCATGAGATAATTTTAAAAGAATGTGTTGTTGCCTGGTAATGGGGAAAACATACACACAAAGAAGAACAGAAAAAAGTTTATTTTGGATAGATTTTTATTTTTTACCCGCTGATCTTTAAAATTTTGTAAATTTAAGACATAAGTGATAATACACATTGACTAGAAAATATGAAAAAGAGAGCTCGAGTTCTTCTAAATTAGAAACTGTAAGAATAAATGAACCTGGATAACAATAATAAAAGAATAATCACTTTCTAACATGGAGAATACTATGCTGAACACTATGAAGCAGTCGAATGTTAAGATATTGATATGAACAGTAACATCTAATAAACAAGAGTAGCTGGATACCAGCTAGTGCATAAAGACACACACCATTGTCTATCATCATGGGAATGTTATAGAAAACATTGCAGAAAACTGAAAATATAATTAGATAATGTTAAAAATGTCACCTATGGTAATAAACACTAGCATAAATAAATGATTTCTGAGAATTTCTTTATTGGATTAATCTTTATCTTATTTTTAATGTTTTTTTTTTTAAAATTAAGAATATATTAATATATATCTATTCATAATTCTTTCTTTTAAAATCTAAAGTAATGATACAGATTAAGCCAATAAACATCACATGACCACCACCCCTTATGCTTGTATATAATTGTTGTTAAAACAGGCAAAACTCACTATACGTATTGCCACACACAGCAAGCTAGAGAAATCAATAGATGTTAAAAGGCTTGTGCATAAAATCCCCATCTAGTGCCTACTCATCCAATATCCCCAGACTAGTTTCTGGCTTGTGGCTTGCTGGAGGGTTGCATTAGATCCTAAGATCCTGTTGCAGTGCTCTCAGATCCAAGGTTCCTCACTGGCGAAGGCCACAAGCCAGAAGCTAGTCTGGGGATATTGGATGAGTAGGCACTAGGTGAGGATTTTATGCACAAGCCTTCTGGCATCCATTGATTACTCTAGCTTGCTGTGTGTGGCATACGTATAGTGAGTTTTGCCTGTTTTAATAATACGGATTGTTATATTATTCAACCTTAGTAAAATAATTTAAAATTAAAAGTGTAATTAACATTTATATTTTTATTTTAAACATATGTAAGTAATTGTGATGAAAGCTTTACTTGATTTAAAAGATATATAAAAATCTTTTTTTTATTGCATGAAAGATTGTCCTTTGTTTTAATTGTGAAATGTATATGTTTAATAGGTATTTGAAGTGCAGATTGCAATTGCAATACATCCGCAGTAGAATTTAATGATAAAATGGATCATTTTCAATTTATAATTGTTGAAGTTAGTGTTATTCTTTTAATAAATTTATATATTATTATAATCAATACATCATTTGATTTACATATTCTACAAATTACATTACTTATGAGTATTGATTCACATATTCCAACCTATCCAATCATCACACAATCGATTATTTATTTATTGAATTATCTATCTAACAAATAAAATACTCATCAACATATAAACTCATTCGCACCTTATAAATACATGAGTCTATTATTGAGATTATTATTATTATTATTTATTTGTGAGCAGGGTTAAAGTTATAGTAATATATCGTGAATTTACATTTAAATTGTCATGTAAGTTAAACTACCAGTTTAATAATTACACATACTTATATTTGATCTTCTTATCTTAAAATACTATACATAGTATTTTGGGACAACATGTTAGTTAATTTTGAATAATGATTTATGATGATAATATTTTATTGTTTTAACTGAACCACAAAATCAGGAAATCAGTAAAGTTATGCTTCATTTTTTTATTGTTACTGCCCAAAATTTTAATAAGATACAATATACATCACATGACCATCACTGCTTATGCTTGTGTATGACTGTTATTAAAACAGGCAAAACTCACTATACGTATTGCCACACACAGCAAGCTAGGGTAATCAATGGATTCCAGAAGGCTTGTGCATAAAATCCCCATCTAGTGCTTACTCATCCAATATCCCAGACTAGTTTTGGGCTCGTGACTTTCGTCAGTGAGGAGCCTTGGATCTGAGAGCACTGCATCTAGATCTTAGGCATCCATTGATTACTCTAGCTTGCTGTGTGTGGCAATATGTTGAAATGGAAACCTCCAATCCCTTTCCGTTTCACCATCAACCTAATGACCTACTCGTCTGAACTAGTTTCGAACCTATCTTAAATGTAAAAATGTCATATGTAAAAATGTTATATATAAGTCAAGCGGGAAAACTTTGCTATAATGGCCGCTTGAATTGCATCATCCATTTACATACGAAAACACGCTATAATTAGACAGGTTTGATAAAATTATAGCGGAGAAATGCTCATAATTTATTATAAAATGTTTTATAAATTTTCAGTCAATTTTTAATTTATTATATTCGTATGTGGATGGATAATTTAAACCTTGGAATAGCGGCAAATGATATATATATATATTTAAGTTTAAATAAAAAGATATACTATAATGTAAAATATTTTCTTTAAATTATATTTAACGGCTTTCTGATTTAATGTTTTACATATATAATTGAAACTAAAGTATTTTCTTTAAATTTGCTTTTTTTTTTATAAACAAATAATATTGTAAAAACAAATATGTTAAAAGTTATTTATTTCAGTAAAATAAAAATCATCCGTTTGTAATTAAAAATGAGAATTTTGTGTAAACAAGATATCAATTAGTGACTGCACCCCGGGTAAAAAGTAAAATCTAGTTTACTGATTGATTTTTGTTTGCAACAAAAGACTTTATCATTAAATCAGAATACCGTTCCTTCTGCTAAGCTTTAACATTCTTTAACACCTAAAAAGGAATTTAATTAATGAAACTGAATCAAATTATATAATTTATATATTTTAATAATTTTAAGTAAATTAAATGTAACACCTCGGAGACGTTATCTGTTGTAGAAATTGGATTATATTATTTTGTTTAATTAAAAGTCAATTGGTCCCGAGGCTAATGAAATTCCAAAAAGGTGTTAAGGTTTAGTGGAAATGGATAAATAGGCCTTATTTTAAGCGGGAAGATAGACTCCATCTTGCTGTTGAATAGCTGTTAATATCAGAAGTCAAAATTGTTTAATTTTACCATGTCTGGCTAAAGTCAGGCAAGAATTGCTGCAATTCCCGTGATGGAACGCCGAGTTCAATCCATCAAATGCCGAAGCAACAACCACACCAAATAAAAGATGTCATAAGCCGCTAAAAGAACTTGCCTTCGTTCCAACACCATTTTAAATCGTCTCACAACTGAATAAGAACATGCCATAAGCCGCCAAAGAACTCACCTTCGTTCCAGCTCGAATATCTCCAGTTCAGCTATAGGAGAACTGTTTTAATATTATTTAAAATCGCAGAGCTCTGTGTGAATTTCAACAACAATCATTATTTCTTCAAAATCAGGTTAGCTAACCATATTATTGTAATTTCTTTCTAAATTATTTTCCAAATAATATTGTAAATTCTCTAAAATGAAATACTTTTGCAAATTTCTTTATTAATTCAATATTGTAAACTCTGTCTAAATCGTATTTGAAATCTATAAATGAAATATTTTTGCTAAATTTCTTTGTTAATTAATATTTTGCTATATAATTTAATCACTGCAGTTATATTTTGCTTTTCTTTTGCTTATTTTTAATTATTGTTAATTATGCCTATGTTTCGAAACAGCGTGCATTTAATTACCAATATGTTTTTTTAAAAAGATATCATTTAAAATCTCCGTATTATTATTTATATAGCGTCATTTCATGCGCTGTTTCGAAACCCAAATTCATATTTTTGTCATTTAGTAAATTAATTAATATAAATATAAAATGTGGCTTTTCAACCTTTATTTATTATGTTACTAAAGATTAAACTAGCCTGGAGTGCAATCATAAGTATATTTTTTTAGTTAAGTATTCGTAAGTCCCCTATTAAATATACTTTTCCCCCTTTTAAAAGTTTAGTAGTTATAGATAACTAAAGAGATTGAACGGGATAAAGTAAAGTTTGTATCTATATATTCCTGTCAGTAGCATATCGTATTTCTCATGCTACAGAAGAGTTGGCTCTTTTGATCAAGCTGATGATCTAGTGTTCATTTAATATATGATCTTTAATTTATAATATCCTTCGGCTTGGCGGATGTGGGATTTATTAATATTTTCTCGTTGTGCTGTTCTTTTTGATATATATATAAGATGGAGCCATGGCGTTGCCAGCACATCTTCTCTTATGGGTAGTGCAGTAGCGAAGTCTGAGCTACGGGCCAGATTAGCACGTAAGTCCCCCGCCTCTGAACCAAATAAAGGTTCCCCATTAGCAGCATGACGACCGGTTATTGGGTAAACCGTTGTTTGTCACAAAAACCCTAAAACTATTCTTCCATCCGCAGAGCCACTTTATTATTATACTTTACTTGTGCCTAGCATATTAGTAAAATCGTTATAGCCAACTCTTTCCTCCCTAATATGCAATCTTCGGCATTGAACCGAAGCATTCTTGAAAACCCGTTCGATCTTAAGCTATCTGGGATGCTTTATAAGCCCATAGTTAATATATAAATTGATTATAGTCAGATGTAATAAGTCCCCCCCCCAGACTTGGTTTGATTTTACGTAAAAGAGCCACTCGAACTGATTATAAAAAGGACATAACAAATAAGTTAATGTAGTGATTAGTTGTATAGCAGGATATTTGGCTCCATTAAATCATAGCCACAAACCTATTTGCCAACATCAATTATTGTTCAAATAGTCTAGAGAATGTTACTTTATAAATGAAATGCCTGTGTGCATTTGCCAACAACAATTGTCAATAAATATATTTTAATTCATCATATATCAGTTTCTGTCTCATTATTAAATCAATCCAATTCACTAATTGCCCATAAGTATTCATTAGTAAAGCCCCTATTATTTAAATATGTTAGATTTTATCTGTGGAATGTCTAGTATTTACGTTGTTTATATATATGTTTAAGTCCATGAGTCTTATTGTTTTCTCCGATTTGCTAGTGGGCCGGATGAAGAATTAAATCTCGTGTGCTACCATTGTTATGTTATCCATTGGGTGTTAGATCTGGTGCTTGGAGAGTGGGTTCGAATCCAGGCTGGTCCCTGACCTAAATCTCGGGCTTGACTGGGTTTGAAGTACATTTTGTGAGTTCCAGCTCGTGTTAGATGGATAAGCATGTTTTGACTGGCACATAGGTTTTTTTTTTCCGCATTTGGATGCCCAAATCGTGGGGCTTGTAACTCATTTCCACCCCTGAAGAGATTATGGAGTATATATATAATTCTTTTGGTCAAAATTAATGATTTTGAGTCAAATTTTTTTTTGAATAATGTATATATGTAAGATTTTTTTTTTCCGCGTTTGGACGACCAAGTGAGGCTTCGATGTAAACACCTACATACTCTGAGTTATGGACTTTTGTGTGTATATAGCAAAAAAAATTTATTAAATTTATTTTGTGTCTTTCCTGTTCACTAGTGACTGGCGCCCGAGGATGATTGATCAAGTTATAAGTCATCCTCTTATAAATTTGTCATTAGGGAGCAGAGAAAAGAAATTTAGATTAAAAGAAAAGGGGGGACTCGTTGTTTTATCAAAGTATTTTTATGAATTGGAGTGGTTTAAAATGAGTAAGAAATATATATATATAAAAGTAACGTCAAATTAACCAAAAGTTAAAAGGTTTGAAATTGGTGCAGACGGGTCAAACGGAATTAGGTCATAAAACTATTTAAGTATATATGTATATATATATATATAAACAGCTGGAAGAAGAGAGCGGGGGTGAGTTAAATTTTTATTAAGTCATCTTTAATATTAAAATATGTGTTATACTTTAGATATATAGACGAAAAAAAAAAAAAAGATTTTTTTTAAAATTTTTCGTATATTTTATTAAAGCTAGAAAAAAAGAAGGGATTTTTTTTTAAATAAAAAAAGAATTTCGTATATTTTATAAAATAAAAAGTAGGGACACAAATTTTTTTTTTTAATTGATTATATGTTGGACGGGCATCAAAATGGTGTGGGCTTATAGATATATTAGTGAGTTAGGCATAGAGTTGGGATGGAAGTGAACGAGTCGTTCTTGAAGGGGGAGAGCAGCAAACAGCCGTATTAAAAGTATAAAAGTTTTAAAAATCAAATATTTAGTAGGCGTAATAATAATAACTTTGAAAGGAATATATAGTATACAGAATGAACAAAGAAACAGAAGCAATGAGCAGTGGGGAAGAGATAGAAGTAGGAATGGAGATGAAAGGTGGAGGTATCATGTTGAGATCAGGAAGAGAGATTAATGAGTACAACAGCAGTACGGAAGAAATAGAAAGGGAAGATGGTATGAGCCAGGATAGAGATGAGGGTGCACAGAAAACTATAGCTATGCCAGAGAATTTAGTTACAGAAATATCGGAACAGATACCGATAAAGGAGATTAAACAGGAAGGCTGGGACTTGAATTGGTTGCTGAGACAGCTTAGACAGGATGCAGAGAAAAGGGATCAGAAAATGGATCAGAAAATGGAGGAAAGAGATCAGAAAATGTCACAAAGATTTGAAAACCTTAGCAGAGATATTAGACAAGAGATGGCAGACAGAGATAAAAGGCTGGAAGAAATGTTGTGCCAAGGTCTACAGGAATTGTCAACCAGCTGCCAGCAGAAATCTGAAGAAATGAGGGGAGAATTTAAAGAAATGTTACATAAAAACCAAGAAGAAAATAGAAAGGAATTTGTTGTGATTAAAGAAGAAGTGAAGGCTTTAGTTGAACAAGTAGAATGTCAAGAAAAGGGTTTGAAAGAAAGGGTCTTTAAAGTAGGGGCAGAATTTAACAGTAAAGTGCAAGAGTGTGAAGAAGCCCAAAGGGAGATCAGAGAGGAAATATATGAAATAAAAGAAAACCTGCTACAAAGAAGTCAAATAGCCAACAAAGAAGAAAACATTATCACAGCATGTATTCCAGAATTGAGAGATGTAGCAGAAATGAAAGAGGAGAGAGAAAAGGAAAGTAAGGAAAGCAACTTTGCTAGTGATTACCAAGATAAAAGACTTAATAGACATGAGATAGTGCAATTTATTGGCCAGACTGAAGATGATACTGAAAATAATTTTAGAGAGGGAAAAGCACTTACTGAAGAAAAGATCATTGAAAAGGAAAGAAATGCAAAATGTACACAAGCAATAATAAACGCGAATGATATAAATAATAGAAAGCATCTAAACACCCCATGCCAAGAAACTCCTATAGAAAATACTAGTAAGTTATCTGTAGCAGAACAGGAGCCCACGTTTGAAGAAAAGAATCTCGAGCTGCATGAGATACGAAGTTTGACAATGCACCCTAAGCGATCTCCTGTGAGGTTGAAAGACAAAAATGAAAGCTATGAATGGATAACCGATGATGATGAAGATGGTTGGACAACTGACGATGATGATGATGATCTGTTGGGATGTTGTTTCAACCCCGGCGTGGAGTTACTCCTTAAACAACCCCCAGATCCTATTTAAATTGTTAGTTGTTTTTGTGAGTGATTTGATCACTCCATATATATTATACACTCTATATTTTATTTATATACCTATATATATATATATATATATATATATGATACACTTTATATTTATTTACATACCCTTTATATTGTTATTATACACATTACATTTTATCTATATCCATTTTACCTATTATATACTTTATATTTTATCCATATATTATCTATATACCCTTTTATATATTTATTACACGCATTATATTTTATATATATATAAAACATATCCATTATTTTGACAAAGAGGTATACTCGTTTGGGTATATATCTGTTTAAGTTTAAAATATTTACTAATAACCGATGATTTCATTATATGTGTTGATAATTGTGAGAAGCATTAAATTTATTATATAGTGTAATCCAGTATGATGTATTATCATAAGTTTAGCGTAGGATTAGGTCATGAGTTTATATTTTGAAAGAAGCCATAATTTAGCTCCGTGTTATATAAGTAAAGTCATTTTTTTTTATTTGTTTTTTTTTTACTAAGTTTACTGATATGAAACGGAAACCTCCAATCCCTTTCCGTTTCACCATCAACCTAATGACCTACTCGTCTGAACTAGTTTCGAACCTATCTTAAATGTAGAAATGTCATATGTAAAAATGTTATATATAAGTCGAGCGGGAAAACTTTGCTATAATGGCCGCTTGAGTTGCATCATCCATTTACATACGAAACACGCTATAATTAGACAGGTTTGATAAAATTATAGCGGAGAAATGCTCATAATTTATTATAAAATGTTTTATTAATTTTCAGTCAATTCTTTATTATATTTGTATGTGGATGGATAAGTTAAACATTGGAATGATATATATATATATATATATATATATATATATATTTAAGTTTAAATAAAGATAATGTAAAACATTTTCTTTAAATTATATTTAACGGTTTTCTGATTTAATGTTTTACATATATAATTGAAACTAAAGTATTTTCTTTAAATTTGCTTTTTTTTAATTATAAACAAATAATATTGTAAAAACAAATATGTTAAAAGTTATTTATTTCGGTAAAATAAAAATCATCCGTTTGTAATTAAAAATGAGAATTTTGTGTAAACAAGATATCAATTAGTGACTGCACCCCGGGTAAAAAGTAAAATCTAGTTTACTGATTGATTTTTGTTTGCAACAAAAGACTTTATCATTAAATCAGAATACCGTTCCTTCTGCTAAGCTTTAACATTCTTTAACACCTAAAAAGGAATTTAATTAATGAAACTGAATCAAATTATATAATTTATATATTTTAATAATTTTAAGTAATTAAATGTAAAACCTCGGAGACGTTATCTGTTGTAGAAATTGGATTATATTATTTTGTTTAATTAAAAGTCAATTGGTCCCGAGGCTAATGAAATTCCAAAAAGGTGTTAAGGTTTAGTGGAAATGGATAAATAGGCCTTATTTTAAGCGGGAAGATAGACTCCATCTTGCTGTTGAATAGCTGTTAATATCAAAAGTCAAAATTGTTTAATTTTACCATGTCTGGCTAAAGTCAGGCAAGAATTGCTGCAATTCCCGTGATGGAACGCCGAGTTCAATCTATCAAATGCCGAAGCAACAACCACACCAAATAAAAGATGTCATAAGCCGCTAAAAGAACTTGCCTTCGTTCCAACACCATTTTAAATCGTCTCGCAACTGAATAAGAACATGCCATAAGCCGCCAAAGAACTCACCTTCGTTCCAGCTTGAATATCTCCAGTTCAGCTATAGGAGAACTGTTTTAATATTATTTAAAATCGCAGAGCTCTGTGTGAATTTCAACAACAATCATTATTTCTTCAAAATCAGGTTAGCTAACCATATTATTGTAATTTCTTTCTAAATTATTTTCCAAATAATATTGTAAATTCTCTAAAATGAAATACTTTTGCAAATTTCTTTATTAATTCAATATTGTAAACTCTGTCTAAATCGTATTTGAAATCTATAAATGAAATATTTTTGCTAAATTTCTTTGTTAATTAATATTTTGCTATATAATTTAATCACTGCAGTTATATTTTGCTTTTCTTTTGCTTATTTTTAATTATTGTTAATTATGCCTATGTTTCGAAACAGCGTGCATTTAATTACCAATATGTTTTTTTAAAAAGATATCATTTAAAATCTCCGTATTATTATTTATATAGTGTCATTTCGTGCGCTGTTTCGAAAACCAAATTCATATTTTTGTCATTTAGTAAATTAATTAATATAAATATAAAATGTGGCTTTTCAACCTTTATTTATTATTTTACTAAAGATTAAACTAGCCTGGAGTGCAATCATAAGTATATTTTTTTAGTTAAGTATTCGTAAGTCCCCTATTAAATATACTTTTCCCCCTTTTAAAAGTTTGGTAGTTATAGATAACTAAAGAGATTGAACGGGATAAAGTAAAGTTTGTATCTATATATTCCTGTCAGTAGCATATCGTATTTCTCATGCTACAGAAGAGTTGGCTCTTTTGATCAAGCTGATGATCTAGTGTTCATTTAATATATGATCTTTAATTTATAATATCCTTCGGCTTGGCGGATGTGGGATTTATTAATATTTTCTCGTTGTGCTGTTCTTTTTGATATATATATATAAGATGGAGCCATGGCGTTGCCAGCACATCTTCTCTTATGGGTAGTGCAGTAGCGAAGTCTGAGCTACGGGCCAGATTAGCATGTAAGTCCCCCGCCTCTGAACCAAATAAAGGTTCCCCATTAGCA